>PVIU01003346.1:0-90182 GCA_004026605.1 Ondatra zibethicus | reverse complement strand
ACCCTCTGGCTTACTTGTGCCCAGCTTGATTTATCCACTCTTATACAGTTCAGGACCCCCTGCCTAGGGAATGGTGCCTCCCGTAGTGGACTGGGTCTTCTTACGTCAGTTAACGTAAGGCGGCATCCTCCCCCACCACCCGCGCAGACATGTTCACAGGCCAATCCCATTTAGAAAATCCCTTACTGAGATTCTTCCCAGGTGGTTTTAGGTTGGTGAGATTGACGGTTAAAGCTAGCCATCCTTTGTTCCTGAGGGCTCTCATTATTATTATTATTATTATTATTATTATTATTATTATTATTATTATTATTATAGAGACTCTAACTGGAACCTGAGGCTCAGTGATTCATCAAGGCTGACTGGCCAGTGAGTCTCATGGATCTGTCTGTTTCTGTCTCCCCAGTGCTGGGATTACACCACAATACACAATGTTTTCTTCCTGGATTTCAGAGATTGCACTGAGGTGCTGTGTTTGTGCAGTGGGCACTCTACCACCAGAGCTATCTTTCCAATCCCAAAACGTTTAATTTTAATGAAGAACAATTTATCGGTTTTAACTTTGTAGATAGTGTGTGAACCTTGTTTTGAGTCTCACTGTGTAGCCTGGTTGGCCTGGAACTCACGGTTGTAAACAGAGATCCATCCATCTCTACCTCCTAAGTGGTGGGATTAAAGACACCACTATACCTGGCTTGCCGTGTTTTTCAAAACAAAAGATTTCTGAGGCACAAACTGGCAGATCAACATGTCTTGTTAAGTCACAGAGAAAATTGATTTTTAAGATTGTCTTAGGACTGCTGGCGCACACCTTTAATCCCAAGACTAGGGAGGGAAGCAGAGGGAGGTGGATTGCTGTAAATTTGAAGTCTGCCTGTTATACAGAGAAACCCTGTCTTGGAAAAACTAAAACAAAACAAAAGCAAAAACAAAAGATTGCTGTGGGAGAACACCATGACCAAAAGTAACTTGGGGAGGAAAGAGTTTATTTCCTCCAGGTACAGTCCATCACCAGGCACAGTCAGGGCAGGAACTCAAGCAGAATGGGTGCTGGAGGCAGGAACTGATGCAGAAGCCATGGAGGAGTGATGATTACTGCCTTGCTCCTCATGGCTTTCTTACAGAACCAGGACCACATGCAGAGGATGGTACCACTCCCAATGAGCTGGGCCTTCCCATGTAAAGCAAACTTTAGGGAGACATTTTCTCAACTGAGATTCCCTCTTCTCCAATGACTCTCTAGCTTCTGTCAAGCTGATGTAAAACTAGCCAGGACAAAGATACATAATGATCAAATTAGTTAATATGAAAATATAAAAAAAAGTGCTGTTAAACAAAAAATGTTTAACATTGTAATGTCCTTTCTTCTTCATGGAGCTTAGCTCAAGAGAAGAACACTAACTTCCCTGAGTCTCCCAAATGTACTCTCTCTTTTAAATTAAAAACTGTGTGTGTGTGTGTGTGTGTGTGTGTGTGTGTGTGAGTACCTGCATCACACATGTTTGGAGATCAGAGGGCTCTGTGGAGTTGGTTCTCTCCCTCAACCTTTACTTGGGATGGAGCTCGGGTCTTAAGGCTTGTGCAAATGCCTTGGCCATGGAGCCATCTTGCAGGCTTTGTCTTTTTTTTTTTTTTTTTTTAGATAGAGTCTTATGTGGCCCAGACTGGCCTTGAATTTGCTCTGAGTTCCCGGGCCTCTTGAGTCTTCTCCCTATTGCTGGAATTGCAGGCATTGGCCATCCTGCCTAGCTCAAAGCCATTCTGCTAATGGCTGACTGTACCTTTAAAACCTTCAACTTGGAGGCCTAAAATAAAGAGGGAAAACATAATTCCGTTACTGAGTGTGCACATTGCCTGGGCTCTGCCTAGGTCACCAATAGAAAATGGTGATGCTCTAGTATGTTCTCCTGTGTCTAGGAAGTGCTGTCTGGCCATCTTCTGCAGTTCCTTTCCAGGGCTCATGTGATGGTGACTGCCATTTCAACTTGGCAGCAACACTGACTTTTCCAGAAACGCTTGTCGTGTTTGGAGCGGACTGAGGAATAGTAGAGAGGTGTTCAATCCTTTCTCTTGCGTCAGCTGTGTAGATTATCTTATTTTGTGGAGGTTGAACTTTCCTTTTTTTTCTCTTTTTTGTATCAGTAGAGCCTTCACACTGTGAGTTTGAAGACGACTTTTTCTCAGTGTTTCATACTCAGATTTCTCCAGAAAATTATGAAAATTGCATGCAGAATATGAAGAAGGGTATGTTAAATTGTGTGATTATATAGATTGCCACAAGAGGCTGTTGGCTGTATATGGAAATAGGCATGGGTGAAGGGGGGTTTGTACAATTTAGAGTAAATGGATGAATAAGAAGAAGTAGCTAGAGTTTAGGGTGCAGCACAAGGGCTTAGGCTGTAGCTCAATGGCAGAGAGCTCGCCTAAGACTTGAAAGGTACTAGGCTCAATCACAGCACTATGAATATATGTGGCACACAATCCTCTGTGAGTTGATCCATGGAAAAGTTACTGATTGAAACTTCATTATTGCATCCTATTACTGGATATTTGAAATTTTGCATGATAGTTTTTAAAAAGTAGGTAGCAGACTTCCTGTTCCTCTGGCTCTTGCAGCCTTTTTTTCACAACTGTGACTACATGATCACTTTTAGTTTTTTCAATACTAGATTTTACCTGTGAGGAGGGAAAAAATGATCCATTGATCAAAACAGAAAGGAAACCTTTTTCAAACACAGAAAGGATTTCCTCTTCCCTAACGTGCTCTGAGACTTAGGTGCAGGAGTTGTCTTGTAGATGTATCATTCAGGGCTGGACGCTCCACCATCGTTTGTTCTCTGCATTTTGGTTGGTTGTGAGAGAGGGGGAGATTGTTCTCTTCAGGAAAGAGTCTCCCAATTGGTTATCGAATACCAAGTGGTCAGTCCTCAAATCATATCATACAAGTAACTTTATGCGGACTGAGCAGATTGCTTTTAAATGTTTATTTATGTATCTTTGTAATATATATGTCTCAACAATTAAAGGAAAAGAGGCCATGATCTGGGAGATACAGAGAGCAAGTTAGGTACCTGGTAGTGGTGGTGGTAGGGGTTGGAAATAG
The DNA here is from genome assembly GCA_004026605.1 of Ondatra zibethicus. Lineage (NCBI taxonomy): Eukaryota > Metazoa > Chordata > Mammalia > Rodentia > Cricetidae > Ondatra > Ondatra zibethicus. The sequence continues at coordinate 87,079 of PVIU01003346.1, read as the reverse complement.
GAAAGAGAAGGAGGGAAATGATATAATTGTATTTTAATTGAAAAATTATTTTAAAAAGTAGGCTGCCACTGATAGAAATCTGGCTTAAGGAGGATGGGGAGAAAATAATTCTAAAACAAAGAAAGAGTCCATATTCTGTTTCTGGGTCAAGAATTTAAAAATTATTTCTTCTATTTATGTTTTTAAAATATATTTTAACGTAAACTTAAAATGAATTTTTCATATGATTCACAATTGTAATTATGAGATCACTTTTAACTCTTCCAATACTAGATTTTACCTGTGATGTGCCATTGATCAAAACAGAAAAGAAACTCTTTCCAAGTACAGAAAAGATTGAGCTTAGGAGTAAACTCAGCCAAGATTTTATTAAGCGAAACATTGAGGTAGGTATCTCACGATTCGAGAGACAATGTGGGAGTAAGCCAGGGGCAGAAAGGGTCACGGTGTGTAATTTATTCATTGTTTCTGTGTGTGAGGGTGGGTGGTGTGAACGCATGTGTGCGTATGTGGGTGCTCATGCCCGTACAGGCAGGCTTTTTGGTCTAATTACATCACGTCTCCCATCTTGCCCTGCCCTGCCCTGCCCTGCCCTGTCTCCTTCTACCCTAATTCTGTCTCTTTCAAAACTGCTGGCTGCAGCTAGGCTTTACTTGATCATTCAGGATAGTCTAGTTTCTGAAACGGAAAAGGGCTTTGAGCAGTACTTCCCTCCAGATTTTAATTTGTACATCAATAAAGTGTGCATGCCAGTATTTATTTATCAACTCATTTTCGTTACGAGACTCGATATTGTAGCTACTGCATTTAGAACTTGGAGTGAAAAACGTTCCTGGCAGAGCAGCAAGGCTGACTTAGAGAGACCAGCTGGTAATCTGCCCCCTCTGGCCCCACCTACTGATCCCCTCTCCTACCCCTCTCAGCACCCCCTCCTATCCTCCCCTGATTCCCCCAGCATTTGGTCACTATCCTTGATTCAGGGGTCCATCCTTGGTGCACCACAGTTCAGGCAATATGATTTGGTTTGTCTTTAAGGTACAGACAGATCAGTTCAGGGCACAGGGACTCCTTTATTAGCCCAGAATGCTAACTAATTAATCTACAAGATATGTCTGTGGGGTGTTCGACAGTAACGACTTGGACAGCTAGTCACTGGGAAACCACATTGCAGCAGCAAGAGAGCTGTTTCCTCAGCTCAGGCCTGAAGGCCTTCTTACAACTGGTGTGCCATTCCAGGCAGCTTGGCTCCTGAGTCAGTCTGCCACTGCCAGGCAGGCCTCGGCCACTCTGTCTTCTGTAACTTCAGGGAACCGTCTCCAACTTCCTCTGCCCTTGTCTCTGCTGGCCCATTGGATATTGATGTACTGTTTTGTTTTCCAAGAATAGTGGAGTTTTCCATTTCTGAGTTCTTGCTGATGCACACAATAGCTTCAATTTAGGTCCTCTTCTCTCCTTTCGGCAGCCCCAATGGAATCTTTATTTAAATGCCTTCTATGATAGTCTAGACATTAATTAGTTTATTTTTGAGATAAGGTCTCATGTAGCTCAGACTGGCCTCACACTTGGTGGGTAGTTGAGGATGATCTTGAACTTCTGATCCCTCTGCTTCAATGTCCCAATATAAATACGCATCATACTGCCCAGCTTTATGAGGTGCCAGAGATTGAACCAAGGGCTTCATGCCTGGGAGGCTAGTCCTGCCAACTGATCTGTATGCTCAGTTCCAACATTCTAAAAATTTAAAAGCACTTTCACTTTCTTTATGGTACCAGAAAGTATCCAAGAGTCCTTCTTGGCATTTCGGCAAATGTTTTTCTACTTCTACATCTGTATAGCCATATCCTCTTTAGCAATGCATCTATCTGTCTATACTCTGTATCTATATATCTGGAGAAGAAGTTTGAAAGCAGTTTACACTATTTTTTTTATATATAAAAATGATTTTTGGTGGCTGGGCAGTGGTGGTGCACACCTTTAATCCCAGAACTCGGGAGGCAGAGGCAGAAGGATCTTTGTGAGTTCGAGGACAGCCAGGGCTATACAGAGAAACCCTGTTTTGTGGTTAATAAGAAGGCCTGCCTGGAACCAGTGAGATGACTCGGTGGGTAAATAAAGGGTGCTTGCCTTAAGCCTGAGTTCTCTTCCTGGGCCCACACAATGAGAGAAAGGTCCCTTCAAGTTGTCTTCTGACCTTCACATATGTGCTGTAGCCAACAGATGCACACATGAGCTCGAGAGCACGCATGCACACACACACACACACACACACACACACACACACACACACACACACAGATAAAAGAGGGCTTGCATGTCCTGGAAATACCTGCTTGGAGAATGGTCATTTATAAAAGATTTGTCATAAAATAAAATTACCTAGCAAATCAAAATGCCCGATCTGTCCAGTTTTCAAACGTAGTGTATCTATTCTGTAGAATTCTCATTTTCTCCCTGGACTCCATACCGCACTGCATACTTACATTTCTCGCTAATACATCCTGTAGTTGGCGAAGAGCCCCAGAAGCCCCGTGGTTATGACTGACAGAGAGAAGAAAAGGCTGGACGAGCTCCTCAAAGGCCTAGATGACCCCGACTCGGGCCTGTCCAGTTCTGAGGTTTGTAAATTTGGATTGTCAATGACTTTACTTTCTTAATTTTTATTATGCCATCAGCCTTTAAACCCAAATTGACAATTTTCCCCTTAGAAGAAGATATTCTCTGCATGAAAAACCCTAATGTTTTCCAAGTTATTCCCTCAAAGAAACATTCTCTTCGTGCTCCCTGAAACACTTGGCATTCTGGTCTGACTTTTATTTCCTCGGGCTGAATAAGGACTTGACAGGACCAGAGCATCTTTGGCCCTTCCTGCCCACATCCCCTTCAGTTGCTGTCTGTCTGTGTGCCAGATTGCCTGCAGCCAAGTGGGAGACCAGGGCGTACAGGTGCACAGGGCAGCGTTTACTGGTGGTTCTAGAGCAGCCCATACGCAGTGATGGCTGTGGTCACAGGGAGGCTGTGCCAGATAACGCTAGGCCTCACCTCTGTGACTACCCTGGCTGCCAGGATCCTGCAAACTTTTTGAGAGAAGCTAGAATATCAGACTTTTAAGTGGGAAGCATGTGTTTTTAAATGTCACCAATTAATTTCTTGGAAAAAATTATATATGTTAACAAACATAATAGCCCTTCTTCCACTCCAAATCGAAAGCAAACATCAGAACCTCACAGATTACAAAGGCCCCATGGGTGCTGGGGGCAGTAATGGAGGCTGGAGCGAGGGTAGATGAAGCGCACTGCTAAGCAGCACCGAAATCTGAGGTTACTTCCGTTTTGCTCATTATGGTAAATATCTTAGTTTATTAACAAAAACTTAGGTAGCAGAATTAGACACCAGGTTTCATTGTTAGTTATTAACTGTGAAGCTGGGCGAGCCACTTCCTGTGGAGGTGGTCAGTATACGGTACCTCTCTCTCTGTTCTTATAATGCTTTGACAGTGGGTTTTTGTGATTAATACTGTTTAGCATATTGGCTTAGTTAGTAGTTACCTTTTATTCCTCACATATTTTAAACACATAATATCAATTTAAACAGTATTTTTGTTATTTTTTAACTACCTTTTGCTGTTATTTGGAATGAGCACTGAAAATATTTGGAACATTTTCTGACTTTAAATTATGAATTTTAGTGATCATATTTGATCTGTTTTATTCACTAACTCTTTCCCCACACATTATTTGGGAATCCAGTCCTATTTCTGACCTGGTATTGTTATTATCTATCAACTTCAGAAGTAGTTCCTTGTCCTGGCTGGGTGTGTGTGTCAACTTGACACAAGCTAGTGTCATGACAGAGGAAGGAGCCTCAGTTGAGGAGCGGCCTCCATGAGACCCAGCTGTGAGGCGTTTTCTCATTTAGTGATCACTGGGGGAGGGCCCAGCCCGTGGGTGGTGTCACCCCTGTGCTGGTGGTCCTGGGTTCTATAAGAAAGCAGGAGAAGCAAGCCAGCAAGCAGCACCCCTCCATGGCCTCTGCATCAGCTCCGGCCTCCAGGATCCTGCCCTGCTTTAGTTCCTGTCCTGACTTCCTTCAGTGATGAGCAGCAATGTGGAATTGTAAGCCAAATAAACCCTTTCCATCTGAACTTGATTTTTGGTCATGTTGTTTTGTCACAGCCATAGAAACCCCAACTAAGAAATTCCTAGCCTAAGATCTTACATCTTGACCAGCCTAGATTTGTGGCTGGATTGGTTTTCTCCTCCCCCACTCCTTTCTTTTCTCCTGAATATGTTGAAATCATTTGAACTTGAATTTTAGAATGTTGACAGTCTTTACCTTTGGGATGTTAAAAGATTTTCTTCCTTTGGAAGAACATGTTTCTTGTATTTTAGGAATTCTTTTTTAAAATTGTGTGTATGTAGTAAATATGTGTGTACAAGTGCTTTGTGTACACATCCATGTACACGAATGTGGAGACTGCGGACAGAAGCCGCTACTGTCCTTTGTAACAAAGCAGGTTTTGTAGTGGAACCCAGATCACTTAAACCTAATGCTAGTGAGTGGATGAGCCTGCCTGGTGGTTACTAAGGTACCTGTTTGAACCCTGACTGGAAAGGAGGTTGGGAAGATCATCTCTGGTTACTCTCTCGGCAAGGTGAGGCACCAGCAAGCCAGAAAGTTGAAGCTTCCCACATAGGCTGACGGTGTCTAGGTGGTGCTGGATGGGCAGAGTCAGACAATGTTACCTTCCATTTAATATGTGAAATTTCTTGCTGCAATTGCATGGTGCCTGGACATTCATGTTTCTGTTGGGTTTGAGCGATAGGTTCCTTTAGCTAGAACTTTGTTAAAAATAATTTCACTCAGGCAAGAGTTTTAAATTAATTACTATTTAGTCATTGATTCTATAGTTTTAGTTTTTATAATTATTTAGCACGTAGATCATTCCGTATTTATATCGATTTTATTTGGGAAATTAATCAACCAATTTCCTATTTGTGACCAGTTGGGTAGTATTACTTTCCTTGTAGTTTTAGACTTTTAGGCTCTTTATGGTTCCCTTTTTTTTTCTTACAAATAACATGACATAGTCACAACCCTTAGGTCAGTTTTCTGGGTGCAGAAGCCACAGTTGAACACCACTCTTCCCACCTTGTTCCACCTTTGCAGCCCTGAGTCTGACAAGTCCCGGGTGCAGCTCTTTGTGCCCGTTCAGATCGGCTCACCTGTGCCCGATACGTAGTCATGCCCTGTAAACGTTCAGTGTGGCATTTTGAATGGATCCTATAACTGAATTTTCTTTTTTAAAGTTTTGTCTTTATTTATGAGCGTGCATGCATGCTGTGCACATGTATGTGCCCACAGAGGCCAAAGCGGGGCGTCAGATCTGGAGGTGGAGTTATGGGCAGTTGTGAGCTACCTGATGTGGGTGCTAGGACCAGCGCTTGGTTCTTTTGCAGAAGCAGGGCCAGCTCTTAACCACTGAGCCATCTCAGCAACTGCCGTGATTGGCTGAGACTCAGTTACTTAGTTATAATAGCATCCTGTTAGGTTATAACTGGTTTATATCTTAAGTATAGTCCACCATAGACAAAGATTTTGGGCTAAACTTATTTGGGCATGGGGACTAGCTAAGGTCAAACTATTTTGTTTCACTAGGATAGAGTTTAAAAATATTGTATTTATGATCAGTTAAAGCTGATTTCTTCCTATCATGTCATGTTTGTTTGTACTTTTTAAGTAGAAGAGTGATTATATGAATGAGAATCATATGAGGCTGAGGGAGCCCAAAGAGGCCCTCAGAAGACACTTCATACAGACTGAGAAGAGAATGCACTCATAAGCGTTCTTACCTTTTACTGCCCAGGGTTGGTGGTGTGCTTGTAAGCCTGGGCTCTGATGGAGAGCTCTGAGAAGTATGTTTTGAAGCAAATGTCGCGTGGGAATGACCTGGTCACATTGGTTTCCTTTTAGGGTGACCAGTGTGGTTGGCTGGTCCCAGGAGAAGGCTACACCCTTGCAGCCACCGAGTCTCAGAAACTCGCTCAGATTGACACAAAACTTCAGGAACTCTCTGTGCTCTCACCAACAGTCTTTAGTCTTTCTCCAAGCCTCGAGAGTCAGAGCAATAAGGTATGTTATTTATGTTTGTTTGTTTGTTTATTTGAGGGGGGAGGGAGAGTTGAGACAGGGTCTCTCTCTCTATAGTAGTCCTGGCTGTCCTGGAACTTGCTCTGCAGAACAGGCTGGCCTCACACTTACAGAGATCTTCCTGCTTCTGCCTTCCAATTGCTGGGACTAAAGGCCTGCAGCACCATGCCTGGCTGAGTGATAAGGTATGTTTAACTCAGGAGCACACAGATTGCTTAGGTTAATGCACGCGAAAATTACCACATGTGCTTTCTGATTTCGGCTGGAGAGGTTTGTCCCAGCTGCTCTTCTGTGAGTACAACTGCAAAATTTTCAGTTTTTCCAGCAATGTGTATTTTCTTTTGGTTATGTCTACTTTCTACCCATTTAACTTTTAGTTTGGAATTTTCTAAATTGAGAAATGGGGCAATTGAGAAGCGACTTTTTTTTACTATTATCATTTCATCGTGATTTAAGGTAACTTGTGGTCATTAGAAAGAAGGAAGAGAAGTTACTAGTATTCATTAGTCCTTCCAGCCTTTCATCTTTTGGTACTAGATGTGAGCAGAGCCAGTCACGTGCCCCTTACCTATCACGTTCTTCCAGGTCCTTTAATAGCAAGAAGGAAGCTTTACTGTGATAATCTCTCTCCTCTGATAGTTTTGAAATAAGTGTAGACGGCTCGCTCCAAACTTCTGCGAAGTGTAGAGTGTGTAGTGGACAGAGAAGAGCAGGGCTCAACACAGCAAATTTCCCTCTCTGCTCCTCTGCATTCCAGCTCCAATGGGCTGGTTTGGGCTTGGGTGGTGGTGTGGAGAGAAAGTGGTGTGTGTGTGTGTGCTCACATGCATGTGTGTGTGCGTGTGTGTGCTCCCGTGCGTGCATGTGTGTGTGTATGCACGTGCTTGTGTGTGTGCTCATGTGCGTGTGTGTGCTCACATGCGTGTGTGTGCATGTGTGTGTGTGCTCCCATGCGTGCATGTGTGTGCGTGCGTGTATGTGTGTGTATGTACGTGCGTGCATGTGTGTGTGTGTGGGGGGGGTGATGTTGCCATCTCTCTTTCAGCTTTGTAAAAGTCTAAGCAAATCATTTTTCACATAGTTATCTATGGTTGTGGGTTTTTTTTGTCTTTCAAAAAATTTAAGTATCAGTAACTTATCAGTAAGTCCATTCTAGAAGATACTAATTGCTAACAGAGCTAAAGAAACTCTGTTAAGATGTCCTGAAGAAACGGTTTAATAACTGGTGGCATCTTGGGAGCTATCTCGGCTTCCCTAGGTTAAGTTTCTAAGGGCCGGGAGGGAGCCATGCCTGACCCCTTGAGGCAGAAGCTAGATTTTTGCTAGATTTTGTTTTCATCATCTAAGTCATATTTTTCTTCCAGAGCCCACATTATGGTTCAGGTAAATCATCTTTGAGCCATAACGAAATGGAGAAACCAGTGTACAGCTGTGTCGGTGTGGGATGAGATCATACAGTGTGCCTGTGTGGGCTGGGATCATACAACTGTGCCGGTGTGGGCTGGGACCATACAACTGTGCCAGTGTGGGCTGAGGTCATACAACTGTGGTGCTGTGGGCTGGGATCGTGCAGTTTTATAGGAAATAACACTTTTTTACAAAGGAAAGAGAAAACTGCTCCTGGGCTTCCCACTGGATGCAGGAACAGACCAGGAGCATCATAGTTGTTGAAAAGAAGTAACTGATGCTTCTTCCACACAAAACAGCATATTTTCTCAACACGTGTTCAGTTTCCTCTTGGAGCTTCTCGCCCAAACCAGCACTGCACATTGAACTTTCAAGTAGAAATGCAAACCTAGCAAATTAATTCATGGTAATTATTTTTGAATTGTGAGGTCTTCTGAATAAGTTCACTGAAAAGAATGCGTAAGCTTTTTTATCTCTGTGTTGTTGGTGAATGGGCTCCAATCTGTCGTTGAGCACAAACACTTAGCATTTGAATGCGTCTTATTTTCCTTCTTCTGCAGACCATTCGGCTCATCAGTGGTGCTTCTTCACGAGCCGTTAGGAGAATGCCTTTTAAGTGGATTACACATTCCTACATAAAGACTTATTCTTATTTATGTGTGCGCACGTGTGCCTGTGTGCAAATGTGCCTGCTTGCCTGTGTGTGTCTGTGTGCATATTCATGTGGGTGCTAGCAGAGACCGGGAGAGGGTGTCAGAGCCTTGGAGGTGGAGTTGCAGGCAGTTGGGAGCCACTCTGAGTGCTTCTCAAGAGCCAGTCAACACTTTTAACTGCAGAACCAGCTCTCTCCTGTCTCTAGATTTCTACTTTCAAACTAATTCAACAAACATTGACCTAGGGCTTGCTGTATATTAGAAATTACAGGATAAGTCAGGCACATAGTTTACCTTGGAGTACAAAAGCCTTGCTTTGAGTAACATTTTTCAGATCGAGCAGGTTCTATTTAAGATTATATATGTGTGTTCATATATACATTTAACAACAATAAAAAAATAAGAGGTCACTGAAGTTTCTGCTTCCAAAGCATGAGGACCCGAGTTTGATTCCCAGAACTCACCTCAAAAAGCCACAGAAGACTGCCCACCACATAGCACAAAGGCTGGAGCTGGTGGCTGTGGCGCCAGATAAGTTCACAGATGGGTTTCCTTAGGCTCACAAAGTGTTTACAGATGTTCGTAGTCAATATTTAAAAGTTAGGTGCATTCAAATGAAAATGCTAGTCTCTAGTTTCTCTTTGAGAAATTAGAGAATATGGCACCCCTTCGCCTGACCCCTTGGTGTCGGCTAGGGAACTAGCCTGAGCTGGGTGGCAGCTAGTGTCTCTTCGGGTTCTCCACTTTCCTGTCCACTCACCATTCTGTATCATGTTGTCAAGAAAATGGTTTTCTGCACAAGCTGAACACACACAGGCTCCCTGACATAGCTGCTTGTGGTTACTGTGTGATGTTAAGCTGGTAGGCATGGAAACCAATGATGCACACTTTGAGGGTCTCTAGAAATGATCGCAGAAGGTACAACTAAAGCTCTGGTCTTTGCGAGAGGGAAGGGGAGAATCACCTCTCCTTGCCGTTAGAAGTTTTCTGGTTGTTGGTTGTGACCGTCCTTCTATTAATCACATGCCTGGTGCTCTTAACTATGGAAAAATGTTCTTTAAAGATTTATTTTATGTATGTGAGTGCTCTATCTGCATGTATGCCTTTACGCCAGAAGGGGGCATCAGATCCCACTATAGATGGCTGTGAGCCACTATGTGGTTGCTGGGAATTGAACTCAGGACCTCTGGAAGAGCAGCCAGTGCTCTTAACCAATGAGCCACCTCTCCAGCCCCAACTATGGAAAAAGTTTTTAAAGCAACATTTGCCTTTTCCTCTGTGAAAACAAAGTCTGTTCTCTCGCTGCTGCTGTAATATTAACAACACTGTGGCTGTGGTTTCCTCTGTGAAAACAAAGTCTGTTCTCTCGCTGCTGCTGTAATATTAACAATGCTGTGGCTGTGGTTTCCTTATGCGCTTTTAATTCTCATCTTGTGGGAGCCAAAGAGAACCAATCTCAGCAGTGTTTATTCATGGGATCTGTGGATTAACCGTGCATACCTGTGCTTACCAATCTCTTGAGTTGCCAACAAGACAGTCAGTTCTTTCTCTGTCTTGGAAAGCACCCTGTAAAGTTGAGTGATGGCATATAATTTTATTTTTCTCATTTGAACATAGACTAGATTCCAGCTTTCTCCAGAAATATCTATGATATGGGAGAGTAGTGTAACATTCAGTTCCTTAAATCCTCAGCAACTGGATTCAATAATCAGTGCTATTCTTCTTGGCTCTTGTAAAGACATAGACTTTATTCTTCTCTCATGCAATCAGTCTTACTAAATCTAGGATTCCACTTCATGGTTAGAGGGTTCTCCCCCGCCCCCCATCAAAGGCGAGTTTTCAGAAATGTCTCTTACTGACAAGAGGTATTTCTTTGTTCTCAAACCACCTAACTTAATTGAATATAATGACTCTCCTTAACTTCATTTATTGTCCTGTGCTTAGAACATTAATTCCATCACTCAGTTTGCTAATGCAAAAACAAACAAACAAACCAACCCCCCCCCCAAACCCTGCAACTATTTGAGTGAAGACATAGTATTTATATTCATCTCTTTTCTTGCCAAAAATCACACATCTGCTGACAGCAAAAAATGAGTTTGGTTTGTTTCTTTCTCAACACTAGCTAAACTTTAGGAGCAATTTGACATGTAATCCTGAAAAAAAATATATTTCCAAGTCCATTTCCCCCCAGGTTTAAAGCATGGCTTCAGAGCAGGAATCCAGTTACCATTTGGTTTATGCTAGTTACAAACCCTGACTTTACCTCCCTGCAGAAACCATGGCAGTGTGTCTCAAGGGCATCTGTGTTTGCACTGAAGAATAAACCAGAACTTACTGTAGCATTCCTGGCCTCTAGAGCCAGGCTATTGGAATTCTCATTTAGAGCTGGGAAATAGCTCTCGTCTCCCTGCCCCCATTTTTACAGATTGTTTCGAATTTTATACTTTTTTTTTTCTCATGATGCCTCCAATGCTGGCAAGGTTTCTTTTGTTTAATGGCGACAGTCCAAGATGAAAGATTTTCTCCACTACATTTGGGCAACTGACCCATGTGAGACAAGAAATAGAAGTGACTTGTAGACATGCAGAGAGTGAGCCTGGACGTGCAGGGCAGGCTGGCTTCACCCACGCCGGTCTGTGTTCTTACCGCATGGCTTCTTTGAATATCAAATAACTCAGTGAGCTCTGAGTAATTTCCTTTGTATTTGACTTATGAAAAATGAGTTTATTTAGCTTCAAAGGCCTCTGTGGGCTCAGCCAACATCACAGATATTTTTTAAAGGGTAAACTCAGAATCTCTTGGCAATCAGTTAGTCAGAATAACAAATATCAATTTACCTCAGGGTTAATTCTCTCCTTCTGAAGCCATCAGGCACCCTGAGTACATCACGGAGAGCTTTAGCTGAGTTCTCTGTAAAACCCTTGCTGTCTGACTCAGAGCTACAGGAGCAATCTGTTGCTCGGAGACTCCACTGAATTAATTCTCAAAGATCGTGAAGATGGTTCCGGCTGGTGTTGGCGGTCAGGAAAGAACTCCCTGCACCAGGCGCTGGCTCAGTCTGCAGCGGGTCAGTGGAGAGCATCAGTGACGTTCACTGTTCCCTCCTGGCCTGCCTTCATGACATGGCATTGCTCAGATGCTTGAACTAGACAGTTATGCTATCAGAGAGGACGACCAAGGGACCAAGAAAAGATCTCACATACCCTCCCTCCCAGTGCAGAGAATTGCAGATGGAGGCAGCAGAAGTTGAGACTTGGGAAGAGGGGATGGCATCTTAGTTGCGTACCTGATGGTCCTAGCAGAGCCTGACTGGGCCCTGACCGCCAGGCCTGCACTTTTGAACATGCAGACATAATCTCTGTCAGAGTGGAACAGAAAGAGGGTTGGGAGAATGTCACGCTTGCTTAAAAATAAAAAAAAAAAATGACCTTTCTGCTTATGAAATTAGTACATTTACTGTAGAAAATTCAAGAACCACAAAAACTAAGAACATTGGAACACACACACACACACACTGAACGTATGCTAATCATGCATTCATGCATGCTAATCAAGTATTCTATTACTGAGCTAGACTCCCGTTATTGAGTCAGGTTTTTTTTTTCCAAATCAAGTTAATTACTGTTAAATTTTCTTCCAGTGTATTCCCATGCAAAGACAGCTACTGACCCCTTCCCAGGCAATGTCTCAGTTGGGACAAGAAACAGAAAGCACTGCCAGCTTAGATTTCAGATGCTTGCGCCACTGTGTCCAGCTTTTTAGTGGGTTCTGAGGACCCAAACTCAGGTCCTTGGGCTTGTGTGGCAAGCATTTTCACACACTGAGCAAAGTCCCCACATTACTAGTTGCGCAGGAGAATGCTGTCTATTGTGCATTTTACTGACATTCGTTATAAGTATGATCAAACATCAATTGTGATCAAAGTTCTGAGAACCGACATTAGAGTTTATTGTTCAATACTTGAGCAGCTTCAGGGGTCTAGTTTGTGTTGGGACACAGCAAGGTCAGTCATGCCGCTATCTAGGCAGGGATGTGTGGTATGTGCAAGGAAGGGCCAAGTGACCAAATGAACATACCCATAAGATGGATACAGTGAGCAGATTTTCCTTTCCAGGTACATCAGAGAATACTTTAAGGTGGACATATGCTCAAGCTAGATTCAGATGAGTTAGTCTCTGAAGGGAGGTGGAGGGTGGGTGCCTGGGGTAGTGGGGAATTAGCAGCAAGGAGCATGGCTGAGGTTCTAATCTAAGATCCAGGAGATGGCGGGTGAGACCCCAGGCCGTACATACCTCACCCCTTGCTGTGTTGTTTCACTGCAGAGGAGAAATTAATCACACTGGACCCTTTAGTAGGCTTAAACAGTACCTTAAGTAATTCTCTGTTGGGGACTGCGGACCCTCAGACCCTGAATTTTCTGTGACCTCCTTGCCTGCCGGAGTAAACAACTTGTTTTCCTATGCTTGCAGCTGCTCCGAGCACGAGACCCTCGTGAGTTCTTAATGGCAGGGGAGTGGTTTCTGGTGGGCTTGCAGCTGAGAAATCCCGAGAGCTAGGGCGTGGCCATTAGTGAAGGAGAGCCCTATATAAGCTGCCCTGGAACACAATAAAGGGGGCATTCTTGTTTCAAGGATGACCTCTCCTTCTCTCTCCCCATCTCTCTCTCCATCTCTCTCTCTCTCTCTCTCTCTCTCTCTCTCTCTCTCTCTCTCTCTCTCTCTCTCTCTCTGTGTGTGTGTGTTTCAATCTCCAGCCCCTTACCTGATTCACGAACCATCCCGTGGTAGACAGGTGGTAACATCATCTTAGTCAGGATCCAGGTGGAACTGAGATGCAGCGCTTCTGATGTTGCTAAATCCAGTTTCTCCCGTTAGTATACACCTGCTTCTAATAACACTGACGGGCAGGCTTACAATGAATGTGTAGCAACAGCAGCTGTGGTTACCCACGCAGTCTCAAGCACCTACTGTTCCAGTATAGGTGGTGGAAGAACTCACAAAGCCCCGCTCCTAACCAAGAGGTTAATGGCAATTGATAGCCACTGGAGCAGGTAGAACCATTTCTTTTTGGAGGTGTGGCCACTGGTAGATGGCACGTGCTCCATTCAGTGGATGGCCCGCAGCAGTGCACCTACGGGCAGTCCTAAACAGATGTAGTGGGTTATTTATTTTTTAGAGGAGAGGACGTGAAGTTGGGAGATGGGCATGTTGGAGACGTCCCATGGGAACCAGAGGGGTGAATGGGGAGTGGATATGATCATATTTCATTGTACAAATGTATTTGCAAAGAATTTGAGAAATAAAAATGAAAAAAGAAATGTATGTTACAAACTTGAAGCCCAGAGAGACTGCGAGCAGGACTCAGGCTCTACCCAGCTGTGGCTCTTCCTGCTGTACCTTCCTGGTTTTCAGACGATGCCAGATCCTGAGTTTATTCCACCATTTGTTTATGTGTATTTGGACTTTTAATTCCTCAAATAGGAAAACTGAAAAGAATTCTAAACATGGGTTGAAGGGAAGAGACGTTGAGCAATGCAATTGACCATTAAGTCTCGGTCACATTGGCGGGTTTGTGGCTGATCCTTAACCGGCCCGTGAGTGAATTACTTTACTTTTAAATTAGGAGTCTGACCTGGATGAAGAAAGAAATATGGAACCGGCTCCAGGAGAAAAGATACTCCGGGACAACAAAGAGCAAAGGGATCAGCGGTCTCGGCTGAGAGCCATCGATGGGAAGCTGAGGGCGGTCAGTGAACAGGTGTGTGCTTTCTCACTTAGCCTACTTGTAGCCATTCATTGTACTGAGAAGCTGCTCAGTTAGATTGTTTTTATGTGTTGAGTTGGCCATGAGAACTTGCTGGTCTAAATCAAAGCAAAAAATATGATTCATAGAATTTAAGATGATAATATGATTGAGTAACTTACACAATATTACCTGTAAAATACTATCCTAACTCAGAATCATAGTGTACAATGGTCTGTCTGACAGGAACACACATGTGGAGAATATTCTTATGTATTAGCCTTAATGATTAAATATTCCCACCTTTTCTTTACAATTAATACATTTTTAGTTTTAATACAGTGTAAGTAATTTTAAGCATACTACATATTTTCTTGCTTTTAATTTAAAGCTATATTATTACTGATGACAGATTATATATTCATATATAGCTAGAGTCTCACTATGTAGCCCAGGCTGGACTTGGTTTTAAGGTGGGAAAGAGTCTTTTGGTTAACAGTTTGAGGTACAGTATGTCACGCCAGGGAAGGTGTGGTGGAGAGAGTGACTTTAGCCACTGACTGTGGCAGCAAGGAGCTTGAGGCTGCTGGTCACATTGTGTCTGAAGTCAGGAAGCAGAGAGAGCAGAGGAACAGTCTCTGAAGGATGCTTCTGGGATCTGCTTATTTTGCCTTATTTTCTTATTCTTGACCCTATAATGGAGTATCCTTTCAAGACACTGCTGCCTAAGCTCATGACCCGAGTTTGAATCCTGGAAGTTATGGTGGAAGGAGAGACCCAACTCTCGAAAGTTTTCTTCTGACCTCCACACATGTGCTGTGGCGCCCACCTGCCCTCACTCACACACATGCACACATACACATAAACACACCACATGCACGCACACACACATACATCACATGCATACATTATTATAATAAAATAGTTTAAAAATCCCTGATTTGGGGAAAGGTATAATATATGGCCACAGGATTGGTGAGTTGAAGATCAAACCTACAGCCAGTCTTAGGGAAGGGAAAGAAAGGGCTAACCACGATACTGGAGTCCTGACACCTGGCTCCTGGGACTGGCTTGTGAGCAAAGGCTGGAAAAGCTGCCTCATTCTGTGCTCTGATGCTTGTCGACAGCTGTCATGGTCAAGGTTAGTTGAGAGATCGGGATTCAACCATTCTGTAGATGGCCGCGGGCCTGTCGTTGCCAGTGAACTTAGCTGTTAGGAGCTATGGGAAGAAGACACAACACAGGGAGGTTGAACTCCACACATTTGTATTGAATGAATAATTCACACAGGGCCCCAAGAAACAGCTACATAAAACGGCCTTCCTGGGCAAGCTCTATTATTTGCCATACAAATGACAGACAGTCTCTGGGGCACTCTTGTGGTTTCCTTCCTCAGAAATTGATTTCTGTTGTTCTGGGTGTTCTTGCTCCATCCAGGCTTCTAACCCACCCCGCCCAACGCTTTATAATTTCCCAGACTTATAGTCCTGTTTTGCAAGCGTCAGCTGTGGATACCACAGTTATGATCCAAATTGCTCGGGCTTAAATCTCAACTTTGTGATGTTAGTACGTTGTGAGAATTTTCCCCGGGGGGAGATGTAAGCAACGTCCCCCTCCCCCCAATTCCTTAGGTCCTAAAGTTCAACTCTTACCAAAGTTCATTGTGGCGACCAATGAGTTCATTAGGCTTACTTCCAGATCCTAGTGAAGGGTTATGGACAGGAGTATGGGTGAGCTTAAAGCAGCTCCAGTAGAAGGGCTACACCCACCATGGCTGGTGGCTTCCCACATGCTGCATGGAGGGGAGTCCTTCCTCAGCCTTCCAGCTTAGATACCTTAGCTCTTTCCCAGGCCCCAAGGTCACATGAGATTAGGGCAGAATCTGACTAGAAAGAGTGGATCCTCCAGTGAGGGTCCAGTGGCCTGCTTCATCCCCTCCTCCTCTGAGGGAATGCCTAGTCGGCAAGCTCAGCTGTGAGCTTTTGCGAGCAGACACATCAGTCTCAGGAAGACGGCAGTTATTCTGCTCTGACTGTGTATGTGGATGAGCTGTTTCTAGACTGAGGATGGAGCATGGACAGTGAAATGGAAGCTGGAGGGGGGTGTAATCATGCAGAGGACCCGTGATATCATCATCCTGGCCAAGGACAAATGAAAGGAAAGGTAGAAATGAAGAGAGCAAGGAAGGTCACTGTGTACACTAGCGATCAGAGAGAGGAGGAGAAAGGACAGGATTGGGTCTCTGAGGGCCAGAAGCGTGTGCTGGTGAGCAACAGCCCACCGGAAGCCCATCAGCAGGGATTGGTGGTCTCTATGAAGGCCTTCCAAAAAATAGAGACAGCGGGTATTGAGTTGAAACAGGATGAGGAGAGCTTGGATAATTGCAATGGAGGGTCAGAGGGGCGAGGGAGTTGGTGGTACCTCAGATTTCTTTTCTTTTTTTAACTTTATTTCATGCGCATTGGTATAACAATGTCAGATTCTCTTGAACTAGAGTTATAGACAGCTGAGAGCTGCCATGTGGGTGCTGAGAATTGAACCCGGGTCCTCTGGAGGAGCAGTCAGTGCTCTTAACCACTGAGCCATCTCTCCAGCCCTGGTACCTCAGATTTCATAACCAGAGGAAAAATGAATGCAGTATGTGTGTCCCAGATATCAGCTTGGGATCCCGTTGTCCTTCTTCGTTCCAGCTTCAGAACGTATTCTGTGTAACTCACACAGTACCATGCAACTGTCAGATGTACGAGGTAGATCTCTATATGTTGAAGAGAAGATGTCTAGATTCACAAGGAGAAAAATGCCACTGCATGAATCACTGATTGTTGTGACTCCATTAGTGTTGAGAATTCATGTGGAAATCTTGGACCCGTTTTGTGTCACATGCTAGCCGCGATGGCTTTAGTAAGGATAGGGATGATGGAAAGGCGAAGAAAGGAAATACACGTTTTCTGGCATGCTAAAGGGAAGAGAGTATTGCGACGAAGGTGAATTTTATATTATGTTTTGCATTTTTCTCTATCTTCCCAACTTCAAAAGATGCACAGGTGTTGTGTTTGTAAGAAGCGTTAATGTTTATGAATGTGAGAATTTATTGCTGTTTGTTGTCTCTTGCCTGATCAGTGATCTTCAAGCATTTAGAGACAGAATCATTACAACAAATGGGACTTAGTCTTACTGGTGACTCAGATTCACATCCACACACCTGTTAGACCAGCGAAAATATCAGCGATGTGGCATGACGGTGTGAGTGGGGTGAGTTGGGACACAGTCATACTTGAACACACTGCTAGCTTTCCAAATTGTTTTTTCCTCAGAAAACAACTGACTACTAAATATAACAGTGACTATAACATTATTTATACTTGTCATTTTGTATTGCTTTTAGAAATATTTCCAAAGAAATACTATCCAAGGAAAACCAAGCCAAATAGAACAGGAGGCACCATAAATGCTCTCACCTTAATGAACGCTCCCGCAGTTTACACACTATGAGCCCAGCTGAGGCTCTGGCAGGGCAAAAATAATCAATACACGGACCTCAGGAATATAGGACCTTTACGTGGAAATGTCTGGTAGAAAACATAAAAGTCAAAGTTGAAGGTAGATCTTACCAGCTGTATGTAATGTATGTTATGTGTACATGCACATTAGTGTGTAATATGTGAATAGGAGTAACTTTCTCGCTTCCCACTGATTCCCCTTTTATTTTAAAGGAAGAAGAGTCATAACTGAGGACATCCTATAAGTTCAGTGTTTCATTTAGAGATATTTTAATTCATTGATATAATGATGGCCTTCTTGATAATTTAAGAAGTAACAACAATTTGTGTTTTATCTAATTTTCCAAAGTACTGAGTGTTCCATTCTGATATTAAGGATTTGTTTTTTTAATAAAAGAATGTCTTTACATTCTAGACTGAGGTAAAAATGTCTTTAAGGAAGTAGTATGGTAATTCCACAGTTAACCACTTTCAATAATGAGATTTTAGATTTTCAAAAAGAATCAAAATGGGCTCGGCGAGCCCAAGAATGATACAATGGACAACGGTTTGTCAGCATTGGGCAACTCTTCATGGTTCTAATCAGTCCAAAAGTACCCACCACACTTTTCAGGTCTTTATTGTGTCTCCTTTGGGTTCTTTCATTATTTTCATCTTTTGACGTTGCTACTATATCTTTGCACATTCCTTCCTGTTTCTGTTTCCTGGAAACCACAGATTGGGCCTCATTTGGTGAACTGCGTTACAATTGCATCAGGATGGTTAGCTTTCTAAGCCCTGTTGCTAAGCGCTGAGGATAAGAATTTGGTTCACAAAGGGCTATCGGTCCTTGTGTTCTTATTCTTATTTTGACTCGTGCTTATCGTTTAGCCTGCTATAAGAATATGTGGAGACTGTTCCACAGACCAGAGCATGGCTTGGCGGGCATCCCTCCAGTTGCTGCACACTGGGAAATCAGCTGTAGGGTGTGGAAGCTTGACCATCACACAGGCCAGTTCTGCAAGCTGGAAACCAAAGCACTCGCAGTTAGTTAGCAGTAGACTTAGGCCAACTCTCAGTTCTTCTGGTACCTGAGTCTGTGAACTTCTCAATAAATACAACTGTTAATGACTTCTGTGTGGGTCAGCCATTCTTTGTGTGGGATTTGTGACAACCTCATGTGGACTGAACCCGCGTGTCTGGCCTTTTAAAATTGTTTCTGGGAATTCAGCTTAGGTCCTCAGGCTTGCACAGCAAATGCTTCACCAACTGAGCTCTCTCCTTGATCCACATACGTGTTACTTTGATTAGAGTACTTCTAGCTGTTAGCAGTCTCTTGGCATGCCTAATTTATGAATTAAATGTATACATGTATGTATAGGAGAGATGGGGCTTGGTACTAACTGGGTTTTTAGGCATCCCGTGGAGCTCTTGGAACATGTCTTCTGGGGGAATGGATACTGCTTTTCTTCTCCTTTTCCCCTTCTTTCTTTCCTTCCTTCCTTTCTTTCCCTCCCTCCCTCCCTCCCTCCCTCCCTTCTTTTTCTTTCTTGAGACAGGGTTTTTCTGTGGAATAGCCCTAGCTGTCCTGGAACTCACTTTGCAGCCCAGGCTGGCCTTGAACTCACAGAGATCTGTCTGCCTTTGCCTCCCAAGTCCTGGGATTAAAGGCGTGTACCACCATGACTGGCTACTGCTTTTCTTATGGTTTCCATCTATAGCTACTTCTGTCCCGAAGAAAGGATTGACCACAGTGACAGCTGCCAGGGGTCTGCTTGCTCTTGGTGGCTAAGAAACCTCCCCCAAGTATAAATCCAGACACTCTCTGCTTTATTGAGGAAGATTTGCTGACTGGCAGAGCTGATTTAATTCTGGCACAACTCCTTTGAGAAGACTAGTAGCTGACAGTTTGAGGGCTGGGACTAACCAGTAGGCTGTGCTACGCAGGTCGCTGAGTTCAGTCCGTCCTTTGTGTTGTTACCACGGCTGTGGCTTTAGCCTCCGAGCTTCTCAGAACTTGACTCTCCTCTTTTCTGTTCTCTATGTGGCCTTGTGTCTCCTGGACCTAGACTTTCCTAGATATACTCTTGATGCTGCTAGGTTCTGCCTTGTGTTTAGTTTAATCATTGACTCCCACATGGCAGGGGATTATATGGAGGTTCATTTCCTGACATACCGGACCTAGAGATGATCTGTATGTATTAAATTCTTGTTCCTAGTATCGTTTGCTTACATGACATGATACCATTGGTCTCCAGTACTGTATTTTTTATACTATTATTTTCAGAGAAGATATGGTGGTACGTGAAAAATATCATCCTTAAAATTCTACCTGAAAATTTTATTTAAAAAGTTTTTCTCAGGGCTGGCAAGATGGCCCAGTGGGTCAGGGTGTCTGCTGGTAGGCCTGGTGATCTGAGTTCAGTTCTTGGGATACACATGGAGGAAGAGAACCTACTTCTGTAGGTTGTCCTCTGACCTGCACCTGTGGGCCATGGCATCTGAGCATCCATGCACACACACAAGCACACAACAATAAATAAAAGAAAAAAAAGTTCGATTTTGATTTTGGATCAACCTTATATATTGACCTAAATGTTTGCTTTGGCTTTAAAAATAAGACAACTTAAAAAGACACATCAATAATAAGAGATGTGTGTTTGTAGGGCAGACATTCAGTAGAAGTGCAAATGTCAGTGTCACTTAGCTGGGCATTCACTAAGGTGACAGTAGAGTGTGAGCTGGGATAGACCAAGCTCCTGAGGAGGGAAGGGTGCAAAGGTCAGATTTTCATGGGTATGGCAGAAGGTTGGAAAAGGAAAGACTAACCTGAAAATATTGCCTAGATTAGTGAATCAGATAAGGTTTCACATTTAGAGACAAACATGGCTGTGTAGTCAGATTCTGTGCCAATCTCTGGGTAAGAAAGTTCTCGTTTTACTTGCATGACAGACTAGATGCCCGGAGAAACTCAAAAAGACCCAAATGAACTGCATAAGATATAATTTTAAAATGAACTCTTTTTATCGAGATATAACCATTCATTTTTGTGGGGTAGCGTGTGATAATTTGATACATTGCTTCATCAAGTCATGGTAACGAACACCCTCAGCCTCTTGAATGTCAATAATGTTTACATACGGGGGACTTTGGTCTCTTTTAATTATTTGAAAAAAATCATAAATTATTGTAGCCAATGATTATCTTGTCTGCTATAGGAAATCACAGTGAATTTCTCCTGTCTGTGCTTTGATTCCCCTTTCTGTCCCCTTCCCTCCACACCCTTCCCTATCTCTAGTGACCACCATTTCACCTCGTTTCTCCAGATCAACATTTTAGTTTCCATGAATGAGTGAAAACTGTATTTTTCTGTCTGTGCCTGGCTTGTTTCCCTTAACACCATGGCCTCCAGTTCCATCTGCGGCACTGTGAACGGCAGGACTTCTTTTATTTTTCTAAGACTGAATAACATTCTGCTGTGCACACACAGTATATTTTCCTGGCCCGTTTATTCCTTGGTGGACAGCTTGGCGGATTCTGGACTAGGCTGAGGCCTTCCACACCACCCTGCTGCCCCACTCCTCATGATAGCCATCTCTTTGGTACAGTGACTTCGTTGCTTTGGGGCATGTACTTGTTGGTGGGACATCTGGATCATATGGTAGCTGTATATTTAAAGTTGCTTCTGTGCTGTTTTCTATAATTCTACTAGTTTTTCTTCAATCAATAATGAATAAAAGAGTTCTTTTGTCTGCAAGAACCTTTAGTATTTACAGAGGTTTTGATAATAGCCGTTCTTACTGGGACGAGAGATGATATGGTTTTGGTAAACATTTACCTGGTGGCTAGAGATGGGGAGAGCATGTTCTCAAGCACTTCCTTGCCATTTGGATGTCTTCTTTTGATGAAGGTGCATTCAGACATTAAAAATAGCCCTGAGAACTCTGGCCATGAAGTCCTTGTTGGATGGGCTCTTTGCACCTGCTCTCTCCCATTCTGAAGCTCGTGTCCTAACTGTCCTGCGTTACCTTTCTTGTACAGAAACTTATTTGGTAAAACCTCATTTTTACTTTTGTGGACTGCTTTCAGGAGACTGTCCCCCCAAATTCTTTGCCTGTACCAATGCCTTAAAGTCTTTCTCCTGTGTTTTCTGGCAGTGATTTCAGAGTTTAACAGTCAGGTCTTTGGTAAATTTTGAGTTGGTATTTTTTGTATGGTGAGAGACAGTAGATCTAATGTTGCTGTTTTGCATGTGTATGTTCAGTCTTACCTGCTTCATTCATTTAAAAGACCCCTCTTAAGAGTATGCTCTTGATACAGGGTAAAGAAAAACCACCTGGCTAAAGGTATGAGGATTAGTTTTGGGGGTTTTGTATTTTGTTCCATTGACTTGTATGTTGATTTCTTTGTCAGTAGCGTGCTGTTTTAGTTACTGTAGCTTTGCAGTATGTTTTGGTGCTAAGCATTGTGATGCCTTCAGCATTTGGCAGGGTGGGAGTGGGGTTGCCTTAGCTGTTCCTAGCCTTTATAGTTTCACGTGAGTTTTAGGGGTTTTCTTTTATTTCTATGCAGGATGCTATTGATGTTTTGATGGGAAGGGCACTGAATTTCAGATGCTTTTGGGCAGCACAGCCATGTTAACAATACTAGTACTTCTGAGCCACAAACGTGGGGCATGTTTCTATTTTTTTTTTATGCCTTGTATAATTTCTTCCATCAGGATTTTGTAATTGTAATTGTACAAACTTTGACTTCCATGATTAAATTTACTTCTAAATATTGCTTTTGGCAGATGTTGTAAACGGGGTTGCATTCTTGATTTCTTTTTTCAATGAGTTCGATCTTAGTGCCTGCAAGCACTGCTGTTTGAATGATAGCATTTGCATCCTTCGAACATACTGAATTTCTCCATCAGTTCTAATGACTTTTCAGAAATATTTGTCTATTTATTTTTCAGTGTGTGTGAGTGTTTTGCCTGCATGTCATTTGTTTACTGTGTGTGTGTGCCTGGTGCCTGCAGAGGCCAGAGAGTATCAGATAGATTCCCTGGGGGTGGAGTTACAGATGGTTGTAAGTTGACATATGGGTGCTGGAAATCAAATCTGGATCCTCTTGAGGAGCTGCCAATGCTCTTAACAGCTGAGCCAGCTCCCCAGTCCCATGCAGAACATGGCTGAGCTGGCAGAAAAAATAACGGAGTTTCTGGGAGGACAGAACTAGTAAGACAAGAGGAACTGAGATGGAGGCAAGTAACTGCTGGGACAGCATTGTCCCTGTGTGAGCCATTGGTTTCCAGTGTGAGGTGTGAGCTTTAACAGGATGTGTATAGGGTTTCAGGAAGCAAGGTACAAGGCAGAGTGCAGGTCAGCCAGAACTCCCATGCTGAGCAGTGCCCCACACAGTGAAAGGCCAGTGGAAGAATTAAGAAAAACCTGGGGGTCTGGAGAGGAAATTGGAGTGTGTGTGTGTGTGTGTGTGTGTGTGTGTGTGTTTGTGGCACATATATCTCTGCTTAGGTTGTGGGTGGGCTAGGGTAAAGAAAAATCTCCTGAGAATTTCTAAGTAGAACATTTGGTTCTGAGTTTACATCCTAGATGAGGGGAGCGTCACCCCTGGTTGAAGAAAAGGTAAATGCCCTTGAAGAATGAAGTTTAAACCCAGACATTAACTAATTCTCACAAGCAAAGCTGAAGGAACATGAATCCACAATGAAGAACTACCTGCTTTCCTGTCCTGTCAAGGTGTAAGGGAAGAACCAACTGTGAACAAGGTTTAACAGGAAAGCCACCGTGGGTCACCCCCACACAGAGCACAAAGCTTGGAATGTCCTATTTCAGAAGGTAACCCCACTCTGTTTAATGTGGTTAAAGAGGTCAAAGGGCTCCAGACTGTGTCAAAAGAAGGCATGAAATGATGTCCTGCAGTGCTTACACAGACACGAGCGTGAAGAGGAGGGCATGTGTGGGGCAGGGCCTTGATCGGTTACAGAGTCCTGGTCCCTCACCTGTCACCTGCCTGTTTCTGTGGCTTTTCTAAAGCCTTGTGTTATTGCGAGAACACTGTCGGTATTTTCAAACCCATCAGAGAAACATTGTTCTGGAGCTTTTTAGTGCTGGTAGATAACAGGTGTCCACGTGATACGTATGTATATTATTACAACTTAATCAGTATAATGATTTCACTGCTTAATATCTCAGTTTTCCATTTACTCATCCTTCCTTCCCCTTCCATGAGCTCTAGGCAATTCTGATCTTTGCAATGGCTCATTTTGCCCTTTCCAGTATGGCACCCAGCAGAAATAATACAGTATGCAAGCCTCCAGATTTGTTCCCATCAATTACTCCTGTCTATTGAAGGCTCTCCCTTGATCTTCCATGCGTTATCACTGAGATGCAGTCCAATGCACCATGTTCCTGGTTTACCTGCTGAAGTACATCTTGATTGCATCCACATTTTGGCAGCCTTAAACCTGCTGTAAGCATTTCCATGCAGGCTTCTGTGTCGATGTGTTTTCAATTCACTTGGCCATGTATCTAGGAAAACACTTGATAAATTTTATGGTAAGCATACATCACCTTTGTGTGAATTTGCCAAGCCGTCTTCTACGGTGGCTGTATCATTCCCACTAATCAAGAATGAGAGTTCATATTTCCTGTCTTTGTCGGTCTCTGATGTTGTTGTTGAGAACTGTGGCCATTCTAGCAGGTGTAAGGTATTGCTGTTTTAGTTTGCAGCTCCTGATGACAAGTGAGGTGGGGCCCCTCACTTATGTGTATGTATCACAGATGTATATGTTCATCAGATGTATATGTTCCTTGGTAAGTTGTCTGCTCAGATATCCTTGCCATTTTCAGATTGGGATGTTCATTTGCTTATTGGTGACTTTTATTTTTATTTCAGATATAAGTTCTTTATGAAATGTGCGTTTTAGAAATATCTCTCCTTTTGTCCTTTACACTTTAAGTTCACAAAGCACTTCTCATTGCTTCTTGTTGCAAATAAAACATCTTGATGTAATTTAAAACAATATGAAATTCTAGAGTTTAAAGAACTGATTTGAGTAATATATAATTGCTCTTTCCGTAGGTCAAAAGTGGGGTATTGGCAACTTTATGTAATTTGGCCCAATAGAAACCAGAACTCCTGTCTGTAGTTTTCCGCGTGAGTACCTGCTGCTCATGAGATGATTCTGGGCAGAAGCTACACTCATTTTGGAATCATAGCAGATGCAGACTTCACAGCACAGCCTCAGCTTCCCAAGAGAACTCTGGTGTCAATCCCTTTGCTCACCAACCATGGAAATGACTCTTACCCTATGAATCCTTCCTGCCTAAAACTGCGTGTAAAATGTGAACTTGCCTAGTCATGGCACAAATAGCCCAGCTCCTGTTTTTGGTTTAGCGCATCTCTTCACCCTCTCTAAATGCATAAGCATTTCTATCTTTCTGAATTCTGCACTGAGTTCATGCAGGACTCCTTGGGCTTCAAAGGGGACCACTAAAGCTTTGGATAGCCTGGGGACCAGCCTTTCTTTCCCAAGGCAAAGGGTAGCCCTTCAGTTATTTGTCAGGGCTTCAGAATGGAAGCATTGAACTGTTACTCTTTTGGAGTCATAATTCATGACTAGTTTTATATTACTTTTACTTGTTCCACAATAGAAAAGGCTCAGAGTTAATTAGATATAATCAGATTTCTGCATATTTACTATGTATATTATATATACTACATATTTCCTCAAAATGGAAAGTGAGGTATAGGCCCAAACTTTTGATTTTGGGGAAAGGATGGGGTTATTCACCAAGTGAGATCATGTGCAGGAGGAAAGAAAACAGCAAGAGACATGCCAAGAAAGTGCTTAACTCGGCCCAAACAGGCCCTGTCAGAATGGAGACTAAGGCCAGGGAGGCCGCAGGAGAGGCTCTGTGGGAGCTGAAGGACACAGTGAACCTGGAAGGAGGCTTTCATTGGGTTCGGATGAGAACAGGGGTGTAGTGTTGGGAGGGCCAGCTGTGGAGAACTTGGGCCATGTCAGAGAACGGACGATCAGCAGCACTTGGGGGTGAATCATAGGAAGTCTGGACTTTCTGCCCCTGACCCAGAGATTCACGATGTTTTAGAAACCTGAGTTTTGCTGAATAGGCTTGTTTGGGCCCGAGTCACTGAGAATGTTTTCCAAGCTGAGAGTGCTTTCTCGGCCCCTGGGCAGCATGCTCACTGTCTACCTGCCTTGGCCTCCATACTCATGAGATCCAAGAAACCACCTTTTAGTGTCCTTTAAAGTAAAGACCTTTGGGTTAGTACTCAGAAAGATGACAGCACCACCTCAGATCAGTTTGAGTAGATTTGACATTACAGAGATCGCTGACGTGAGTTTAGAATCTTGTAACTGCCTTGGGACGAAAATTGTAGTGTTTGGGGTGTGTGCTTGTCCTGGCGGGTGGAAGTTAATACAGGGAAGCAAAGCTGTAGAAGCACAGGGAGCCATACTGAATAGCAGCCTGTGAACGGCCAGGGAAATTTTCAGAACAGTGTGATAAGATTTGAGCTCAACTTTTAGCAGATTATTCTTGGCTGGTTGACTGTGTTTTTATTATCAACAAAGATACATGTGGAAAGTTACTTGGAGGACTACTTAAACACATGGTTGTTCAGTAGAACGGAAGAATTCCTACACAGATACTACGTTGTCAAAGCTTCCGTTCTCCTTACTCTGTGTCCAACACTAATACTGCAGACTCTGCTGAATTCTTCTGTAATTTCTCTCTTGACACTTAACTCCTCTCTCTTAAAGACTTGCAAGTACATTGGTAAAGATACAGTTACAGTAGGACACCCCCCCCCATAGCCTCCCACCCTAGTCCATTGCTGTCCCCTCTTATTGTCAGAATTCTGAGGCAGCAGCCACATTCCTAAGGAAAGCCCCTCACTATTCTTTGTAATGGAGGTGCCAGGAGAGAGAGGCATTTCTGTATAATAAGACAAAAGTAGAAGTTTTCTCATAAGAAAAGGACTTGGCTGACCTGTGTCTCTGTCCTTCCCCTTTCTTCAAGGCTGACATTTGAGGATATTGCCTGGGCCCCTTGGAGGCATCCTGATACCGCAAAGGCAGTGCAGAGTGTGGTGAAGGCTGGGACAGGGAGGGTGTCAGGACACCACTGCGTCACCTTCTCTCTTTACCTTGAGCTGATTTCTTCAAATAGAAAACAAAAACAACCAACCAAATAAAAAACCCTTTGGTTTGCTGGATTTCTTTTCTGGAAACCATGGTAATTAATCTGTAGTTCACCTCTGGGCAGATGCAAGATGGTAAGCATTTTCTGCTGGGGACAAAGGGAGTTTCAGAGTTTCACAAGGGACAGGCAAGGCACTTTAGCATGTTTACTCTGTGATAACTGAGTTTGAACCCCAAATGGAAAGTAGCATTCCATCATCAGCAGGCTGGAACTCCTCCTCATCACGCAAACATGGAGTGTGGGACACTGATGACTGATACAGTAGAGCTGGAACTTCAGGCCAGCACAGAATCTCTTGGTGGAGAATAACTAACTGATGACAGCTTTGTAGACCCCTGAAGATGGCACTGATGAAGACTTGTTATCTAGGGGCTATAGTGAGCATGTAGAGTGTGAGGGACTCTCTTAAGAATCCTGACATAGTAAAGTAATGTCCTAGACCACTACTGTCCCCCACACACATAAAAAAAAAACTGCATCTTTGGAAATCTCCCAATAGTTAAGATGGCAAAAAGAAAATAGTGAAATGATATTTAGCCCAACACACCCCAACTATGTAAATGTGTTGTATCTACTTCACATTGTCTCTGAAATGTAGCCTGGAGCCACAGAGCACACCATGGTCTGACTAGCCCGGTTCAAGGGCACAGCCGCACAAGGATAGTGATTGTCGTGGCTCCAGAGAACAAAGTGACATAGGTAGTGCTCATATAGGCTGAGTTATCCTTTTCCAAACAAAGCAAGTCAAATTCTAATTTTCTGATGCTGTAGAAGAAATTTCTAGGAAAAGGTTCTGTGGCCGTGTTTATGCTTTCAGAGTGAGTCTGAGCTGGACTGTTAGATTAGATCTTTAATACCGGCACGTAAGGATGAAAAAGGAAATCTCGCGGTCACTGAAACCTCATGTGTAGTCTTGGAAAAGAAAGACTGCTCCTGATTTTCCCTTTCCGGCATATGGAGAGGTAGGCAGAGGAAACCTGTTTGGAGTCACTCACAGCACGGTGTCTGTCTGACAGGATGGGGATCTGTCAAT
The DNA here is from genome assembly GCA_004026605.1 of Ondatra zibethicus. NCBI lineage: Eukaryota > Metazoa > Chordata > Mammalia > Rodentia > Cricetidae > Ondatra > Ondatra zibethicus. The sequence goes on along the minus strand of PVIU01003346.1, from coordinate 59,382 downwards.
TTGTTTTTCTTTTCTTTCCTTTTACCATTGTGCTGCCACAGGCTTTTCCTTTAAGCTGGGAGAGGTGAGAAAAGATGACTCCGGAGGTGCAGTGCAGGCTGGGCACCTTCATATTAGAACTGCTGGGCTCCCTATCAGCTGGAGCTGTGTTTGCCTCCCAAGGCCGGAGTGTCTCAACAGCATTTCTTTGGGTGCTGTCTGCTAATGTGACCTTAATTTATCCCAGATCATGGGATGCATCAAGTATTCCAGGAGGTTGTCAGCACTTGATCAACCAGCATCAGCTTCGTGGGATGGTGTTTAGGCTCCATCACCACTAAAATGCTTCCCACAGAAGCACTAGACACGTGGGAGGGTTTCTGGGTATGCAGAGGCTTTGCCCCGTTCTCTCCCTGCCTGCCCTTCCCTTCCTCATCCTTCCCTGTTCTCCTCTCCCTCCATCCCTCTTTCACACTCTTCTGTTTCTTCTTCTTTCTCTTTGTAACTAGATTTACTTTGTAATCAAAAAACAAATTCCTTTATGCCTAACTTGAAACAACAGAGAACCATTTCAGGAAATAAAGAAGGCAAATTTATTGAGAGAGTTCTTTCCAGTTGTAAAGTACTTATGCAAATATGGTCAGCATTCAGATTTATCTACATAGTAAAAATGATGTTTCAGGAAACCCGGCAACTTAGAAAAATGTGTCCCCCAAACTCATCCCCCACCATACAGACACAGACACCAACACAGAGACAGATGTACATCAATACACATAGACACACACATATATACACACACACCACATACACACACAGACATACACTCAACACATACACACAGACACACATACATAAACACACACACATATATACAACACATACACAGAGATGCACAAATACACACACATACATACCCTTTATTCTTTCCTTTCCTCTGTTCCTCTTTTACTTCTTTCTCTTCTTCCATTATCATTTTACAAAGTCTAGGTCATATTCTTGCATATATTTTAGAGTCTCACTGTTTTTTTTAATAGTGTACAATGCAGGGCAGAGAGATCACTAGTGGTCAAGAGTAGGCCCTGTGCTTGCAGAGGACCCACATTGGGTTCTGGTCACTCATGTAGAGTAGCTCATAACCATGTTTATCTCCAGCTCTAGGTATTCAACACCTCTGACCTTTGAGAGCATCTGCACTCATGTGTAACCCCCCATGCATACACACAGTTAAAAATAATAAAAATAAAATATTTTAAAAATAGACAATGGATGATTTAATAGTCTGCTATTATAGGACTATTGAGTGATTCCACTCTTGGTTCATGTCTTGTTATGTCAATGCTTTTGTTATAAATAATGATAGCATAAGCATGTTTGTGCAATTATTTTCTTCGGCTATAGTATCATAACTATTGATGCCAGAGATCAACCTCATATCTATCACCGAGTTACAGCCCAGCCTGTAGTTTTTGACCCAGGCTCTCACTATGTAGCTCAGATGCTTAAGATGTTGCTCTTCTTGCCTCAGCCTCCCAAGTGCTGGAATTACAACCTTTAGCTGGCAGGACGCATTTATAAGTGGAATTGCTGGAGTAGAGGTGTAAAGGGTTTGGTGATGTGGTACCAAATTGGCCTCCAGAGAGCTTTTTAATCTGTCGTCTCACTAACAGGGTCTAGAGAGCTGGATCTGTGCCTGCAGTGGTAGCATTCTTTTTAATTTTGCCAATCTGATAATTTCAAGATGATGTCATGCCCTAATTTACATTTTTGGATTCTAGAGAAGTTGAATGTGCTTTCAAATATTTACTAGTAGTTTGTATATTGGAACACTTATTTATCAAGGTATTTTTCTTTTAAAAATCTGTCTTCCTATATGCAGAACATATATTGCTGTCATATACATCCCACATTTAGCTTTTTCCAACATGTTAATTCTGACTGTTGCTCTCTGACGTTGTTTGCGCCTTTCTTCCCCAATGGAGTCACTGGTGAGAATCTCATTTGGCTGTTGCAACTTGTTTCTCATTTCTTGAAAGGATTCATCAAAAGTATTTATTTCCTTTTATGTGTGAACCCCTGCACTACCTCTAGACTATGTTTTGAGGAATGCCCCTCAAATCCTCAGCTAATTACATCACGAAAGTACTTGGCATTAGCTTTGAAGATTGCAGCTAATCTCTTCTTTGCTGCATTTCTTAGCATCTAAGGTTTAGATAAGCAATGACAAGTAGAAACAGAAAAAGCTATTTTTTATTGATTGAGTCAGCTTTTAGTATTTAAATATAATTGAGAAGTAGCAGTTGCACCCTTTGTATTTTTGTTCATTTAATTTTTACATTTTGTAAAATTGTGTACAACCGACATGACCTAAACTCAACCTTCAGGGAATGTCCTCGGCGAGTTGCTCAAGCAAAGGCTAGTCATCAGTGCTCTTGATAGTCTAATGTGATGAGGCACCGTGTGACAGGGCCACCCACTGGCACGAAGATAGCATGGTGATGGTAACTTTAACTATGAAATATAATAAAATTAAGGTCCAATGAGATGGCTCATTGGGTAAGGCATTTGTTTTGTAAGTCTGACAACCTAAATTTAGTCCCAGGAGGCCACAGTGGAAGGAGAGAACTCATTCTCAAAAGTTGTCCTTTGACCTTCACACAGGTGCTGTGGCAAATGCATGCACACGTGCACATACACACACACACACACACACACAGGCACCCACACCCACAGAAACACAGACACGCACACTCCACAATAAAAATAAAAATAAATAATTTAAAAAGATAATAAAAGTAAATCTGTATCTCTAAGATTAAGTAGGGGACACAAGACAAAAGATAAAACTAGTGGGTATATAAATAATCATGAGAGGCTTGGAAGGATGCATTGTGGAAGATGGTAGGCAAGGAAGAAAACATGGCAGGTAGTAGAAGTTGAGACACCATTCCGAGAGGAGTGGAGGTCTACAGCCGAAGAGGAGCAGTTGGGTACCAGATGCCACGGGATATGTCTGGGGCTTGGCAGCCACAGGAGGCAGCTGGCAGAGGGCATCAAGGCAGTGGTCAGCAGTGCTCCAGGGTGTCACCCCAGAGAGCCAGTGAGTTTCTTTGCCAATGACATGGCTACCACATGCACCTCAAGAAAACAGGCGAAAACACGGATACAGGGGAGGCGAGAGAAATGGTGCCCACAGAGAGGCAAGGTGGTGATCTAAGAGACCCAAACCGTACTCTTCTAGGACTCCGTTTGCTGGGAACGTATAAATACTGACAGTGCATCCTACTATAACATTGGGGGCAAACAGTGGCCTGAAAAAGAGCTGTGAGTGATTGCGCGTCTCTACCTCCCTCACTGTAGATAGGTCTTCAACTTTTCACTGGGTGACTTTGTGTCTTTAAAAGTGAGTCCACACCTAATCAGAGCTTGGCGCGCTGTTGCGCTCAAACGCAGGAACTTCATCGGCCATTGCAGAGTGCATCCGGATCACTTTGTTTCATAATGTTTGGTAGGCTGTAGGCACTCATTTAAAGTCTTTAGACAAATCCTACAGTTCCTAAAGTTTGACATTTTGATTTCTGTATTCTTAACCACAGCAGGTTGAGGAATGCCCAATGATAAGCCAAAGTAAATGGAATCTGCGGATTACATGGAGATGGCTACTTGCTAAAATCCTTGAATCAGAGTGAAAAAAAATACGCCACTTGTAAAGTATAAGTATTTTCTTTTTTTTTTATATACATCACAGTTCTCATAGTGTGCATCCCTCTGCAGTTTAAAATTTAATTGGTGTGGCAAATAACAGTTGTGTATCTCACTGACACAATATGATGTTCTGATGTATGCGTAAGAAGATTAAATCCAGCTAATAAACACAGCCACCACCTTGCTTTATTGTCTCCCTGCGCGTAGTGAGAATGTTTCCAAATCTATTCCTTAGGTTTCCTGCAGCTGCGATACGATCTTCATGCCAGCCTGGCAGGTAGGTGGCACAGCCATCACTACTTCTGTTAACTGCAGGAAACAATACCAAGACCCTGACCGACTGTGGGGACTTGCCCATCCCCCTCATTTCCTGCCTTCCAGGACAGTGCTGTTAACACCGCTGTTTTAAGCCTCCTTTACCATAATCATTTGAGTCTCTCCAACGCCAAGGGCCTCTCTCTGTTGCACATGTCATTTTGTTGCAGGCTGCTTACCCGTGGTATTCAGATATTTGAAAGGCGAGTCGGTCCTTTCCTGAGTAGGGTAACAATATGGTTGCAGCTCGTACAGGTGGTTAGGATATTTAACTCTTACTCCGGCAGATGTTTTGGGAAATGAGGTGTAGCACTAGGTCAAGCACCACGCACTCAGCTAGGTCCTTCCCCAGAAGCTTATTGTTGTGTTTAAGCGCAGGGGGTAAAGCGGGCCGCAGCATCTTTCATTGAGCCTGTGGTCATGGAGTGTGCCTCATTCATCAGTGCATCTGCAAGGGCACAAACCCAGCACAAACTCTTTCACGCCGTCTTTACACTGTTTCTGTGGCTTGTACACTAGGCTGTTCAGGAGCTACCAGACCATAAAATCCAGCCAGCAAGAAAGCTGGAAGTCACACAGCCCAAAGGTTTATTAAGTGGCATGAAGCGCTATTGTCTTGTGCATGTGTTAAATCACTGCTGTCAGCATAGGACTTAAAAAAAAAAAATCCCGGCTAGTAATAACATGAATAGCACTTTACGGCTTCAAAAGGAGATAAAAGAAAGCTCTTAGTCAGCACGCTGATGGCATCCCAGCACATGTCCTCCTCCGTTTGGTTTTATGAGGACTTTACTCTTGGCAGATGCTTTTGCTTCTGGCAGCAGACTCTAATTATCATATAAATTAAGCTGGGAACTGAGGGGAGGCACCCAGCCTGGCCCTAGCTGCTTGGACCATAGTTTCAAGGGCTACAATGCCAAGCAGGCATAATGCATAATGCCGGGCCAGACCTTTGGGAGGACAGGGCTCTGCTCTGTTCCTTCCCATTGAGTTCCACTGCAAGAACCTTAAGTGGCTTAGCTGCTGTGCACACACTGGGACCATTCTCTCTCTTTTCTACCCCCACCCCCACCCCAGCTTCTTACCCCGGGTTGTCTCTCCAGTGGTCCATGAATTAGCCTAACCCACCTGCTCTCATTCAGTGGCCCAAAGTATGTTTCGGCCGCCATTCTTACGCACGAGATTATAAGCGTCTTCACCTGAATCACTTGTAAGTGTCCTGAAATTGAGGGTCAGTGCTTTCCTTTCAGAGGGTAACGGGCTTTGCTGTGTTGTGTGAGGGGATTAAGCCCTCCATTTAAAAGCCAAAGATAAAGACGTGGATGATAAATTTTTTTTCCTGTATTTTATTCAAGCCAGAGTGTCATTCAGAACTAGTAATGCCTGCATTTCATGGGTGAAATGATGCTAAGCACTTAGGTAGCTCGGGGATGTGAGTCGCGGAGCCCAGTGTGTAGGAAAAGAATTGTGATCCTTGGAGTTGAATCGGGATTTTTAGTTGCTAAACATTTCCCACATAAGCTATTTTGTTTGGACTTTAAATAACCCTTGGCAGGGGTAACTTGGGCTTAATATGGGGTGAATATTAAGGCCACAGAATTGGCAGCACAGCGGGTACCCAGACATACATGCCATCTCCTTTTGTGGGGGGAGGTGCTTGTTTCTTTCACCTCTTTCTGTTGATTGACTTCAGGTTTCCCTGCCCCATTAGCTCACACCTGTCTCAAGTTCCTGGTCAAATTATCACCCCCCCATTAATATTCTTTCTGTTTTTTGAACTAGACTTTTGGAACTTGATCATAATTTGTAGCACCTAAAAAGAATCCCTTGGGAACATTTTGTGTAAATTTACATTTTGCTGACAGTATAAACATTTCCCCCACTCTGGCAAAGGAAGCTGTTCTACCTTAAAAAACAAAACAAAACAAACCTCTCTTTTCTTCCTGTGCTCCACCTCCCCACTTCCCACTAGTCCATCTCTATGCTCGTTCATTCCCTCCATCCCTCCGTCCCCCCTCTCTCCCTTTCTGTCCCTCTCTTGTCCATCTCTCTGTTCCTTTTTTACAAGGCTTTAAGCCCCTTGAAAGAATTGCCAAGAGGGTGGACTGGGGAAGATCCCTTTGAGAACCAACTAGTTCAAAAGGGGAGAATCACAGGTGGCTTCTCTTCAGAGGAGCTGGGGAGACTCAGCGGGGTGGAGAGGTACTGGGCCAGTCCCGCTCTTCTCTGTCCCCACGAGGAAACCGGTGCGCCCACCCATCCCTCTGCCGGATTGGTCAGGGTCGGCACTTTGGAAAGGACCTTGTGTGACCAATGTCTAGAATGTTGATTCTAGAACTTAATTTCCTGAAGAAGTTTTAGCCTTGGTGGTGCCAGGCAGAACCATGGGGACTGTGCGCTGTCCAGAGGTGACTGGCAAAGGGCAAGAAGAGGCTGAGACCTGCCGAGCTCCGTGTGGTTGGTACATTCCCGGCACACTGCCTCTTCCCTGTCGTTTTAACAGATATGTCTCTGCCTTAGTGGGCTCCATTTCCAGGTGTGACTGGGATCTGTGCTGGCCCTCAGAGCAGGAGCACATGACACCGTTTGTCCAACCACCAAAGCCACACACATCACACCTTCCCTTTTTCTCTTTTCTTCAAGTTTGGAAGAATGGTCTGGCACCTTGCTCTTTAGCTGACACAGGAGCCCATCCCTCTCCAAACACTTGAGTTGACCCTTGCCTTTGTCACTGTACAGAAGGAAAGGGCTGGGAATTTTGGAGCAGGAGCTATGAAGCGAGAGGCTGCCAAGGCAGGGTGCAAGGCAGGAGCAAACACATTTCAAAGGCTCTTTGGGCCCCGCCTGAGCCCGTGATATGTCAGAATGAGTGTGAATGAGTGGGCAGAACTGCCTACGCCTCATCCCTGCAAGCCACAAACAGAGCCAACAACAGGGTTCCAGATAAATCAAATGCCCACTGCTCAGACTAGATCTAATGACGTCACTCTAATCATGGGGAATTTGCTAACTGTAGATGCTGCAAGGTCATAGGCTGGGTTGATTTTAAAAAATCTCTTAAAACCTCAACACTGTATGTTTAGATTAGACACTAAGTGATGCATATTCTGTCTAGTGTGCAGGGTTCCTTGGCTTTGAACATGTTGGGGCTTCTTGATATTATAGGGCTTTGTTATTTATTTACTTACTTATTCATTCATTTACAGCTTTTGTGCACAGGGCTTATGAAGTGACCTAATTTCACTTAAACACTCAGCCAAAACTCCTGTACCAGCCAAATTTCATAGCTTAGAAAATCTTGAGCGTCATTTTGCCGAGTCCCTTTGTGTGATAGTGTAGACATCTAACTCACAGCCTTCGGGCATGGCATTTTGAAGAGGGTGTGGACGGTGCTTTCGTTCTCAGATAACTATGTTATGTAAGGCGAGGCAGAAAGGATTTCTGTTGGGTCCTTTCCAAAGATACCTATGACAAAAAGAACGAGAAAGCCATCTCAGTTCTGCCCTGTGATCCGAACGATGCTTTCCTCAGACACAATCAGCATCCTGTCTATACTGAGCTGGGTTTTCTTAGTTACTTTTCTACTGCTGTGGTAAACACCACGACCAAGGTAACTTGTGAAAGAAAGAATTTATTTGGGCTTATGGCTCCCGAGCGGTAATAGTCCATCACAGCGGGCATCATGGCGGCAGGTGGCAGGTACAGCAGCTGGAACAGCTGAGAACTCATCCCAAACCCAAACAAGAAGCAGAACTGGGAATGGCACGTGGCCTGGACACCTCAAAACCCATACTTCCTCTAGCAAGGCCACACCCCCAAGCTACCCAAACAGTGCCACTGTCTAGGGACCAAGTATTCAGATACATGAGCCCATGGGAACATTTTCATTCAGACTACCACATGGGCGAACTGGGTGCTGCCCACACTCGAGAGGCCGAGGCAGGCAGAGTGCTAAGAGTTTGAGGCCAACCTAGGCTACACAGTGAGTTCCAGACCAGCATGGGCTACAGGTGAGACCCCGTCACCAACAAACAAGACAAAGGAACAAACAGTGACAGTTGCATAAGATACTCTTTGCTGACTTTACGACAAAACATTGTATTTAGTAGTTATAGGTAGAATCAAAGTGTGTCTTCCAAGTTTTATCTTTGCTCATTTGTTAAATGTTAAGTGTGGTACCTATGTTTTGAGGCACTGTTGAGTCTTTGGTTCAGCTCTAGGCACTAGGAAGTACTATTAGGAGATGGAGCAGTGTAGTGGTGCCACCTAGTGGTCACCCTGGGGTGTCTGGACAGTATTGCCATTTGAAGCTGGTGCAGGGATGTCCTGGAGAAAGCCCTTGAGAAGAGGTGACAATGATGAGCATACTTTTGCCCTTGATGGGATAATATTTTATCATTGCTTTCTGGTCACCAAGACTCTCTTGTTTCAAACTTATTTGAAATTAGTTTCAAACATCCTTTTTTCCTCTTATATTTTAAGCTAATTATGTTAATTGAAATTTTGGATTAATCTTGAAAATCATAGCTTAGTCATAGTTTACCATTTTATTGACATGTTCTCACATGTGATATTGAGAAGCACTCAGGATATCTGCGGGGTATCCCAGATCTTAAGCAAACCTGGATGATGGCCAGTTACAGTGAACTCTCATCAAAGCCTATTCTTTTGGGAACAATCTGTTTTACAGAATAGCATAGAAAGAAGAGCAATGAAAATCTGTGTGTTTTAAAGAATATGTTTTTAGTTGAATTGTGTTCTCCAAACACCTAGCATATCAGAGAAGCCGCAGGTAACCCACTATATTAATCTCTCTCTTTTAAATCCTTAAAGCATCGGTAATCCAAAACTATAACAAATACTGAAGTTTTTCAAAGCAAACTATTAGTGATAGAGATCTTAAATATGAGAAATATCCCCAGGTGGCATGGCAGATTGCCTACTTAGTAACAGGAGCCTTTGAAGGTTCCTTTCCATCAAAGGCAGAGCCCCCCCCCAATATTTTTAGGAAAGGACTTTTGCTGACTGTCTTAGTTAGGGTTTCTATTGCTGTGAAAGGACACTATGATCACGGCAACCCTTATAAAGAAAAACATTTAATTGGAGCTGGCTTACAGTTCAGAGGTTTAGTCCATCATCCTCAGCGGGAAACATGACAGTGTGAGGCACGCATGGTGCTGGAGAAGCAGCCTAGAGTTCTACATCCAGATCCTCAGGCAGCAGGAAGTGAGTCCCTGGGCCTGGCTTGAGCTTTTGAAACCTCAAAGCCCACCTCTGGTGAAACATTTCCTCCGGCAAGGCCACACTTCAATAATTTCACTTCCTATGCATCTGTGGGGGCCATTTTCATTCAGATCACCAAACTGATACGTAATTTCTTTAGGAAGATTTTCCATTACTAGTATTGTGGTATTTTGTGGGTATCCACATAGGGGAATATTTCTGTGAAAAACCATAATATGTGATACATACTAGTATTTTATTACACACAAATACTTTATTGTCATGGAAAGTCTCCAAGGGGGAGTGAAATGAAGTGTTATAGAGGCCTTAGGAGGTCTCTCCAGAACACACTAACTCAAGCTAAAGCTCTCCCTCCCTGTAGATGACGCTGGATTTGTAGACAGCCCTGATGCCCCACAGTTATTAGATTTCATAGCTGCCCAGACTTACTGGGCAGTGACTGCTTAGAGCAGTCAAACCAAATCAAACCACCAACAAACCAAACCAACCAAACCAAATAAACCAAACCAAACCAAACCAAATAAATCAAACCATCAAAGCAAACCAAACCAAACCAGAACAGAACAAAACATAATAATGTTTGGGTTAAATTACTGGTATTTCAGTCCTTGCTTTGCCTTGATAGCATGACACCTTTAAGTAGTTCTTTGTTCCTTCATTCTGTTAGTACAGGTAATAAAACCTCACGGGGTTGAAGGTAAATGCTTGGGATAGTATCTACTTGGTGTTCCACATATGTGAGTGGTTTTCATCCTTGTTATGGTAGGGTGGTCACAGGTAAGGACACAGTGAGGAGGACTCTATTTTATTGAGTAAGAAATAAAGATGACTGTCTAGGGATTTGATAGAAGAGCAATGCATATTGCTGAGATAATTTGGAAAAGAATTGGGAAATAAATATGGATTTTAGTATTCCAAAATTCAAGTTAATTTATATTAGTTTTTTTCATTTGATTTTCCACTAAGGAGAATAGTTCATGATGATTCCTGGTATGACATAAGTGTGTGCACCATTCCCTGATTTGTCATCCCGTGGCTGCTTTGGGGTTTATATCTGTGCACAAACATGAGGTGACAGCATTACAGATTCAGGTTCCGTTCTCCAACATTTTATTTTTTAAGATTTTATTTTATTTTATTTTGAGATGGGGTCTCATTCTATAGCACTGGTTGGCTTGGAACTTTGTATGTAGGTAAGGCTGATCTCAAACTTACAGTGATCTGACTGTCTCTGCCCTTTGAGTTCTGGAATTAAAGATGGATACTACTATGCCTGCCTTTTATTTTTAAATCGTGTGTGTGTGTGCGTGTGTGCGTGCGCGTGTGTGTGTGTGTGCGCGCGTGTGTGTGTGCGTGCGTGCGCGTGTGTGTGTGTGCGTGCGTGCGTGCGTACGTGCACGCGTGTGTGTGTGTGTGTGTGTGTGCGTGCGTGCGTGCGTGCGTGTGTGTGTGTGTGTGTGTGTGTGTGAATGTCAGTATAGGTACCTGTGGAGGGCAGAAGATAGCATTGTATCCTTTGGAGCTGGAGGTAACATGAAACTGTGGAACACTGATGTGGGTGCTGGGGACCAAACTCCTGTCTTTAGCAAGAGCTGCGAGCTTGCCAACATGGCTATCTGCAGTAGACAGCTGCAGACTCCTTGAGCAGTCAAAGCACACTGGAGTTCTTCGTTCCCAATTGGTGTTAAGAGCAAATGTGTGGGTTTTATATCTCTAGTTGCCTTTTCTCCCCATCAAGGTAGTGGGTGTCCAGGGCTGAACAGGCCACATTTCTTCTAATGAAAACAGTTGGAACGAAATATGTTTTATAGGCATATGTAAATGTCAGGTCCTAATGATTTTAGTGTGCAGGTGTAAAAGTGCTGGCTAATATTTAAGACATTAGGGTCTGTAAAGAAAGTAGAGCATGGGCAATAAATGACAATAAGCATTTACATACAGGAAATGGTGGTTGAAACCTCACCCGGCAGTGATGTAGAGAACATTTTATTTCAATTTCTACATCGCTTGCATGCTCTCTGGCTTTCAGTAACTCACACTCTGTCCTAAAAGTTATTAGCTTGGGTGCTTGAAACTGGGCCTCAAAGTTTCAAAATCCCTATTTGTGTTTGGAGATGCGAGAGGTGGTTTCCTTCTGGGGACTGTCTCAGAGTGTGGTGCTGATGCCCAAGCCAGCAGGTGCTTTTTTTCTGAACCACCCATTTCCTGTCACCAGGGTGATGTACCGAGTGCCCCCCAACACCCCCTCCGCTCCCATCAGTCAGGAAGCTCTGGGAGAAAAATGATCCTGTATCAGACATATCTACAGGACCTTAGCCGGTGTGCACAGGACTATATCTGGAATCTTCTTCACTTGACTTCTTTAGTAACTTTAGCTTTTTCAGTTGCCTGCCCTCCCTCCATGCCATACTCAGTTACTAGGGCTTTAAATCAAGTTGGAATAATGTAGCTGGAAATGGAGTTTTGAAAAAATGAGTTTTGTTATATTTTTTCAGCAAGGTCACACTTTTTCCATAACCCACAATGGCATATGTGCTTTTCAATGACAAAATAGTAAGCCTGGAAATTTCTGATTCCTATTATGAATGGTATGCATTGCTCTTCCAGAGGAGCCAGTTTGGGTTCCTTGCACCCACATCAGGTGATTTACAACCAGAGAATCTGATGCCCCTTTCTGGACTCTGAGGGCACTCACACACACACATATCTGCACTAATATACACATGTACACTCACACACATGTGCACTCACACACATATGCACTCATACATCTTCACTAATACACACATCTGCACACACACACACATCTGCACTAACACACACTTGTGTACTCACACACATCTGCACTCACACACACATCTGCACTCACACATGGCACATACACATGTGCACTCACACATGTGCATTCACACACACATGCACTCACACATGGATACTGACGCATATATGTGCACATATACACATGTGCACTCACACACTTGTACTCAACACAGTGCACTCACACATGTGCACATCCACACAGATACACCTCTATACACATAATTTTACAGAAAGAAATCTTCATGACTTTCTCAAATGATAAAGGTAATACTAGATGAGTATAAAAATCCAAAGATCATGAAAGTGTTAAATACAGGAATAAAGGTACTCCAAATTCTTTCTTTTGAAAAAAAAAAACCCTAAAACCGAATCCCCAAACCTAAAATCTATTTGGTGTTATGAGGCATGACTTCGAGTTTGTCACATCGAATTTATACTGAACATCTCTTTCTCTCTCTCTGTACGTTTGTGTGTGTGCATGTGTATGTGTGCATGAATGCTTGTGTGGAGGCCAGAGGTTGACATGGGACGTCTTCCTCTAACATTTTCCACCATATTAATTATTATTTTTTTTGTGACAATATTGCTTACTGAATCTGAAGCCTGCCAGTTGACTAAACCAATGGGCCGGTGGCCCTCGGGGATCACCCCCTCTCTCCCTCCAGTGCTGAGGTTACAGGGTCATGCTGCCACGCCTGGCTTTCTGGGTGCTGCAGATCTAGACTGGAGTCCTCACGCTTACAGGGCTAGCGCCTTCCCACTCTGTCACCTTCCCAGCCCCACTGTTTCATTTTCCTATAGAAATCCCAACAGTGTAACTTCGTGCTTTCTGTGCTGTGGGTGGGAAGGCTCATCAGTTCGCGTGTTCTTAGACTGCTTCGGGAGGGAGGCTACAGGTCTCTAACAGTGGGGTTCACAGCCCACGTGGCGTCAGTGTCGGATGGGCTTTTGTCCTGGTACTGAGTCTAAATAATTACAGGGCAAACTAGTCAGTCTCTCTCCCTCCTATGTGTAGGATATACGGGAGATCCAGGGCTGCCTGGAGTTGTAGTTAACAAGCACTGGGTCTCCTTGTACCCCGATGCTGGTCTGTGTACCATGATGTGATCCAAGATGGCTGCTGGAGCTCTGAGTATTGCAATCATTTCTCAAGTCAGGGATGAAGTCATCTGAGAAGTTGCATACAATATGCATATTCATTATCTACCTAGAAGAAATGGATGCTGGAGAATATGTCTTTTAACCAAGTGGCTGTATAGGCAGCTAAAGACTGATAATGATGTCAAAAGAGGGCTTCCTTTGGAGCCAACTTGCACCATATCTCAGCACTGGTCATTACTGGGGTACAGAGGTGTACTGAGGAGGCTCTCCTTACTGGTTCCTGATCTAGACACTGCACAGGTGCCTTGGAAAACTTGTTCACGCTTTCATTTTCTGCTGCTTCATCAGAATATTGACCAATGGATATTTGTGAACTTTTGCATAAAGATCTATTTTCTTTTATCCTAAAATTTGTCTTTAAAATGCTTTAAGATTTTTCTGGGGTCTAGAATTTGGGGCCTCATTCTTTCAGTTCCCTAGATCTCTTGCCACTCATTTGGAGAGGTATGCCTTACTCATGAAGCTAGTTGAGCATTGTGAGGATGTGTTCCCAAGTTAGACTGCCTCAGGTAGCTGCCGTATGGATTGCAGCTACACGACCGTAAATGTTCATAGAACCGCTGAAGATTCAGACCTAAAAAGACTGAAAGCACAGTATCTTCTAGATGATGATAGCTTTGGCATCTTGTGCTAGTTCAGAACCAATGGGAAATTATGTAGCAAGGAAAAGCAAGAAAACGTTGTTTGTAATGGTATAGTTGGCTCCTTCTCCTTTCTCAGGTTGGTGTTTCTTAGCAGTAGACAGTCATTGAAATAGTGGGTGTGGGTGTTCCCTTAGGCACCTGCAGCCTCCTGGCACATGGTGGCAGCCTCCTGCTTGATCAGCTGTCAGGCCGGCTCACATCTGACAGAACTAAGTTAGATTCCACTGTTGTCTCTATCTCTACTCTGTGACGAAAGTCTGGGTGTTAATGGGGGACTTGACCTCTTTCCCATGTCATTTTCAAGGGTCAGAAGTCTTGTCCTGGGTTTATCCAGACATGGCTGATTTCTTTCCTCCTCCCTCTCTCCCTCCCTCCCTCCTTTCTCTCTTTCTCTCTCTCTCTTTCTTTCTTATTTCTTTTCTCCTCTTTTTAAAAGATTTTCTATTTATTTATTTTTATTATTTGTCATGTGTGCATGTGCACGTGTGTGTGTGTGTGTGTGTGTGTGTGTGTGTATGTGTACCACAGTAGGAAGACAGCTTGTGAGAGTCAGTCCTCTCCCTACACTTTGTGGATCTTAGGGGTCCAACTAAGGTCCTCAGGCTTGGTGGCAAGAGCCTTTTACCTTGTGAGCCACCGCATTGGTCCCTATCTGATTTTTAAAGCTGGGTTGAAGGTATCTAGGGTTCCTGGTAGACTAACATGTAGTCTTTGGGAACGTGTTGACTACTACGATAGCAACCTTGAACTATTCTCTTTCTGAAAACATTAATGAAAATTTAGTTGCTTTTAATTCACAAAAGGAAAAGTTGATTCTTAGGCCCTGGGTAGCTTAGTGAACTTGGCTAAGAATGGACGTGTTAATGTGAACAGGTGAACATTCAGACAAGCCCACCCTTGCTTGTGAATTCTCTTTTGAGATCTTTATGATGGGATGTTTACTATATTAGAAAAATGCAATAAAATGAAACATAAGGAATTAATCCCCCTAAAATCCCACATCACTTTTCATCCATTTAATCCCAGCAGCTTCATGGCTGGGTGTGGTCCATTTCCACAGGAGGCAGAGCAGTCCAGGTAATTTCAGATGCTCTCCTGCATCCCTGGACTGTTCCCAGGGTGGACCCCGGAACTCTGATGTAGCTATTGACTTTAAGGTGAAAGAGTGAGAGGATGAATCAGCAGGACAGAAGAGAGATGCTGCAGCCTGGGTGAGAACTGGGTGGGGGAAGAGTCGCATTGCCACAAAGTGAAGTTTAGGAGTGGTTATATTTTCTGGTATGTATTACTTTAAAATAATTTGAGAATAGTTTTGCAATGTGTACCTCAGTGTTATAAATATGGATGAATGCTGCTCTGTTCCAAACAGAGCACCCTCAATATTTACCTTTCCGACGGGATACTTGACTTGCGGCTCTATTTTTAAAGCCTGTGCTCATTTTGGTGGAGTTGTTCTTGTGGAGTTAAACCACATTTGCCTATTTTCCTCCCCCATGAGTGTCTCATTTCAGACTTAAAAAACTATCAAAAGCTTTATTTTTTTTGTAGTTGTTGGATTGTTTACAGTTAGAAAACACAAGCAAAAGCAGTTACATCTGTCAGCCAAATTCAGCTTTTATTATTCATTGAGTATAATTTTTTGTCAGTTTTTAAATGTGATGATTGCTAGGTTGTATGTCTTACTTAGTAAATGTATTAACTCTTGCTTTAACATTTTCATATATTTACTGTGTACAGAAGCAAACATTACTCACGCATATCTACATGACAGAGCAGTCTACATGTACATATGTGTGCACGATATACAGGAAGTCAATAATTATGCTTTGTAAACGCACTTTTGATATCTGTCTAAGCCTTTGCCATACTGTGTGGTGTTTCACATTTCTCATTTAGATTTTGTACTGTCAAATTATTCTGGGGGCTGGAGAGATGGCTCAGCATCTAAGTGTTGCTCTTACAGAGGATCTGAGAGTGTTTCCTAGCACCTGCATCAGGCAGCTCACAACCTCCTATAATTTCAGCTCCAGGGAAGCCAGAAAATGTGTGTGTGTGTGTGTGTGTGTGTGTGTGTGTGCACGCGCACGCAAGCACATGCATGTGCCTGTATCAGAATGCTTGCTACAGAATAATTTTTTTATGTTTATAACACTGTCAACATATGCATGTGACCTTGGAATGTGCATTTGCTCTTCTGTGAATTGTTGTTTCTGAAGTGCTAAGGATCAGGCCCCTAAACTCTTCCTCTAATCCCCACCCCTGAACCCCAAACAGGAGCGTTCTAATTACTCTATATCTCTAGAGATATAGATTGCAGTACTGGGACTAAACCCAGAGCCTCTTTTTTTTATTTTTATTGTTTTTTTATTGAGCTCTACATTTTTCTCTGCTCCCCTCTCTGCCTCTCCCCTCCCCTTCAACCCTCTCCCATGGTTCCCATGCTACCAATTTACTCAGGAGATCCTATCTTTTTCTACTTCCCATGTAGATTAGATCCATGTATGTCTCTCTTAGGGTCCTCATTGTTGTCTAGGTTCTCTGGGATTGTGATTTGTAGGCTGGTTTTCTTTGCTTTATGTTTAAAAAACCCAGAGTCTCTTATATACTAGGCAAGCGCTCTGCCACAAGATACACTCCCAGCCCCTCTGTGTGTTCTTTTGAAACGAGCACATCATAGAACATGGCTTAGGAAACAAAAACATTTCATTTTGGCTTTTGCATATCACGAACCACATACCTATTAACGCTGACATCACTGAGCTGGAGTATTCCATGGGTGTCCGCATTGTGCCTCACTTACTCACACCTGGCTCTGTTCTCATTTCCATAGTTGTATGAAACTCCCTTGTGTTCGCCTGTGTCTTAATATCTGTCATAGGCAAACGGAGCACAGCCGTGACATTTGGGAGAGTTGAAGGATACAAACTTTTATTGTGTAAAGCGGTCTATTAATGTTTACTTTCCTCCTTCTTTGTGGGATGTGTGTGTGCATGGATGTGAAAGTGTGAGTGTGTACATTCCTCTCTGTACACTCACAAGTTAGAGGAGGATGTTGGATGTCTTTCTCTATGGCTCTTTGTCTTATTCCCTTGGCAGGGTGTCTCAATGACCCAGAAGCTTGCCATTTCAACTAGGCTAGCTGGCCGCTGAACTCCTCGTACATACCCTGGAGTATGGGAACACATAGCCACGCCTGGCTTTTCACATGGATACTCAGGGTGCAAACTCAGGTCCTCACGTGTGTACAGCTTCCCAACAAGCTGTCTCTCCCTCTAGCTCACCTGCTTCTCTTTCTCCAAGGCAGGAAGGTAGCTATTTCACGTGCGGTCTTTATAAATATGTGTCAGATTGGAACTTGCCCACCTAAAGCAGAGAGCATGCACGTGATGCTTTCATATCTAACTTACGGATTCTCTAGCATGACTGCCTTAATAGTGTCGAAACGTCAGTCATTACAGGGTTTAGGACAGCGTGTTCATGGGCTGTGTCTAACGACTGTAACATGTTAGATACCTGACAGTCTGAAACAGTGCTTCATCCTAGGGTACTCTGATGTGTCTTGGAGGTGAAGCCCACACTCCTGGAGTTTCGTCTGAGCACTGAACTCTATCCCCATGTCCAGAGCACACCCTTCTCGGGAATAGTCACTCTATTCACTGAGCTCCTCAGGCTTCTAATTTAGTAACTAAAGGGGCTCCTTTGCTCCTCTTAAAGGTGATCTTTGGGCAAATGTGTGACGGTCTCCATTCACTCAGAGATGGTCACAGATGGGCGTTGTACTGGCGGTGGCAAGGTAGATTATGTGGGTGTCTTCTGGAATGTGCCCTTTCAGGGTAATGGTCCTTGTGTTTTTCTTGTCCCCTAGTTTTCCAAGGCTGTGTTTATGGCTGAGTGTGTGAATTCCATGTCAAATGAGCAGGCAAAGTGTCCTAATGAATACACAAGCAGAGGTGGTCTAAGGTCTGCTACTGGTCACTGTTAGTTTCACCCATTTGTATTTCCTTTGATCATAATGAGTCGTGTAGTTTCTGTATTGAGTAAAATAAGTGAAGCAGATCACATGTCATATCACAGAAACTACAGAGGTTTATGCTGTTCAGTGTTTAGGTGGGTGGGGGCTTTAGTTTGATAACAATCAAATTTTGATATATGGTTTAATGTGATCTTGTATTTTTTATTTGAGTTTATATTTGGTTAAAGAGTACCTTTGTGTTGTTAATCTCCTGAGACTTGGTTTATAGGGCTTATAGTCTGTCTTATGCTGAAACCATCTATCTATCTATCTATCTATCTATCTATCTATCTATCTATCTATCTATCTATCATCTATCCATCCATCTACTTACCTATCATCTGTCTATCATCTATCCATCCATCTACCTACTTACCTATAATCTATCACCCCATAAATCTGTCTATTTACATCTATCTATCTATCTATCTATCTATCAATCATCTATTTTTTGGCAATCCTGAGTATTGAACCTAGAGTCTCATGCATGCCAGGCAAGCACTTTTACCACTGAGCTACAGTGCCAATCATATGCCTGTGTGTTTGCATGCAGCAGTAGTGTGCCATTGTTAAGGGATGTATAATAACCATGGTGGGCTGAATTTGCTTTAACTTATTGAATATTGTTTCTGTGATCTATGTGAATGTGCCATCTGCACTACATGTACAAAACTGTCCGTAGTTTCTACTTTGAGTGGATTTAGTGGGTAACAATCCATATTAGAAGTTCTGGTGACACAGCCTTCCAAAGGACTTGGACCAATTTGTATTCTTGTTGACAATGCTTAGGAAACCTTGCTCACCTGTGTTCTGGTATTACCAGATTTTAAATTTTTTGCCAACTATATGTGGGTTTATAATGAATTTAATTTGCATTTCCTTGATCACTGAGGAAGTTAAATGATTGTTTATATTCTTTTTACTATAAACCTTCTCTTTAAGAATGACCACTCAACAAACAGAAGAAAAAAAGCCGAGCCTGTATGAAAAACAGGAACTATTTTTAATGAAAAGAAAAGAAAGCACCCACTCATTTCCTTCTTATTATAGGAACTCTTTAGATATGTTTTTATTTTTAGTTATGTGTATGTTCATATGTGAGAGGATATCTGTAGGGGGCAGAAGAGAGCATTGGAGTAGGAGTTTCAGTCAGTTGCGAGCTGCCCAACATGGGTGCTGGGCACTGAACTCAGGCCCTCTGCATGAACAGGAGGTGGCCATCTTTTCACACATTTGGTACCAATCTTTAGGTGTTGCTATGGACGAGAAGAATCCTCCCCGCTTTGTAACTTATGGCTTCACTTTTGTTAGGACGACTTTGGATAAGCAGATGTTCTTCTAAGTCAGGCTCCTCAGTACTTTATTCTCATTTAAAAATTGCAAATAAATAAAAACACTGTGTGTGGGTAAAGGACCTGAGCTGCGAGAGAGGATGTAGAGCTCATTTTTCTGGTTCTGATTCTGCCTGAGTTTGGTTTTGTTGGTGGATAAGTGCATCAAATATACTTGATACTGACAATGTAAAATAGAGCATGCAACGCCACAGTTTCTGTTCCTGAATCTAACGTGGTATTCTTTTTTTCTTTTAAATTTTTAGTGGGGCTGTGTCTGGGACGTAGCTCAGTTGGTAGAGAGCTTGCCTAGCATGCATAAAGTCCTGGGTTTGATCCCCAGTGTTGCATAAATTGGATATGGTAGCAAAGGCCAATAGTTCTAGCATTCAAGATCGGGAGGTAGAGGCAGGAGGATCAAAAGTTCCAGGTCATCCCTGGCTTCATCGGGAGCTCTTGGCCAGGCTGTGCCAGACACTGAATCACAGGTTTCTTTTCCTAATGGGTTAAAGCAAAAAATATTAATAATTAAAATTTAAATGATATAGTTAAAAATAAAAATTATATATTAAAATATAGCTCAAACACAAATCAGTGATAAATATGTGATTCAGAATTGCAGGCTGTGTGGCTGGGATAGAGAGAAACATTTGTTGCTTATAAATTGTCCAAGTTCTAGGTCTTGTGTCAAGTGCTAGGCCATGGGGGCATGTTATAGTATTTGAAATATACAGGCATGCATAAAATGTAAATGACTGAATACAGAATTTGGCATTCATGGACAGATAAGCAGATGTGCCATGAGCTAAAAATAATAATTAACCAATTCTATGGTGGCATAAAGAAATTTCACATCTACTCTCATAATATTGAGTTGTGTTTGTTCTTAAGTTACTAAAAAGAGCCTTTAAAAAGCCCCCATTTGTTCTTCATCATTACTCGCTAAGTTCCCCTTTAATATAGAGACATTGGGGCAGGTTTTGGCCCTGAGGTTTGCTTACCTATACACTAAGAATGTGCGTACTGCTGCAGTGGAAGAGACCACAGTCATCCCATGCTGTCTGTTGCTGAGCTCTGAGGTGGCCAGCTGACTGATGGCCACACATAAAGCTGACACTTAGTACAGAATGCACTGTCAGAGGGTCTCGCATCTTCTTTTGGTTACTTAGATCACACAATTCCATACTCAACATGCTGGAGGCTCCCCTCCCACCTCGCTCCACCATCTCCTCCCTTGATGACTACAGGAGTGTGAGCTTTGTAACCCGGGGAGGGCACGAGAAGAGTCACACCTGGTCCCGAGTACCAGGACATCTCAGTCGGACACTTCTCTCCTCTGCCTGATTGTTTCTCTTTCTCGGAGAAAAGGGAAGAGAGGCAGGCAGACAGCCATCCCTTATAGCCAAGCTCTTTTGAAGCACAGCCGAGGGACTGGAGTGTATACCGCACTGGTGAGAAGGGCGTGGGGGGGGGCAGTCTCTCTCTGACTGCAGGGCCCTGGATTCTCACCAGCTCCCTGAAGCAGACCTTCATCTTGATGGAAGGAAGCTGAGGCCTGGAGAGGTCTAGTCGGTGCCATCCTGGTAGTGATTGGTAGAGCCAGGAGACACGGACTGGTGTGCAGTCTCAAACCCATACAGGTACTTCCCACCTGTGCAGACTCTGTTCCTGCAGAAGAATGCGAGGTGCCTGCGGTGGGGCCCCAACACGAAGGTGATTTAGTCCAATTCCCAGAGCTGTTTGAGACACTAATTTATCCACTGAGACAGGGAACTTGGGGAGCAATCTGGTCACTTTCCATTAAAGTTAAACTTGAAGTGGCTTCTTTTCATCATTCGCTGTGGATAAAGACCATTTAGATGTGTGACATTCGTGGCTGTGGCCACATTTGGGATTTTTATGTCAGAGAACCAAGGTTTATGAAACCCTTCGGAAAATATCCGCAGCATGCTGAAATAAAGCTGGCGCTGAATAAAAACGTGCATTAGAGCAGGAGTCCGCGGCTCTCCTGGTAGCACAAGAGGCCTCTGTTGAACCTTGGGAAAAACAAACTCTAGCTCTCTTGGCTTTGGGGGGTGGCACTAAAATTTGGCGGTTGTGCCCAGGAGTGGGGTAGCAGTGTAGAATGAAAACAGCCTATGGGAGCCTTTAGGACTTTCAGACGCAACCAAATTCAACACCAACATAGTCTTTATAGACCCAGTCCCTGAGTCCTTCATCCCACACAGACAGTTGGGTCATGAAACAAGCTGTTTTTGAAAGACAAATTCAATTTAAAAGGATAATTTGCTCTTCTATTTTTACCTACTATTTAATCCCCCATGCTTAACTGAAGGATAAAAGTATAAAATTTTTCTGTGTAGAATTTCTTCTCAGGCACATCAAAACATGGCACAGAAACTATTTAAATTTTTAGTTTTAAATTTTAAGTAATTTATAAAAAATAATTTTAAATAAATTTTATTTTTTTTGTTGTTGTTGTTTTGCTTCCTTTATTCAATTAAAAGAAAATGCTCAAAAAGTCATTACTATTCATGGTTCAGCCTGATGAACAAGTATTTTATCATAAATGAAGTATGTCTTAGAAATGATTAAACATTAACAAAAACCAAACATCAACCTGGTTTTTTTTTTAACACCTTTTCTCTGTGGGAGGTAACTCCCCCCCATTTTTTTTAAAACTGTTTTTCAAGCACTATTTTTTTCAGCCTCCCTTTGGCTTGAGTAGAGCACATTTGGTTTAGTTTTGAACTCAGTAAAGAATATGATCGAGTTCCAAAATACAAAATAACATCATATTTTTCAGACCCCGTTTATAAAAATGCACATTTAGAAGTTGTTCCCCACAGTCTCTGGGCTGTCCCCAGACATTCGGTATTGCTGTGAGCTGGAGCTTTTGGTAACATGGTAACTTTTGAGTCACAAGAAGTTTCTCCTGGCAGCGGGATTCGGCTTTCCAATTAAGTGACTTTAGTAACACAGCCGTTGACCACACGCTCACAGCTGGGTCTGTCCAGGAAAGAATTTGGGCTCACTATTCCAGGCTAACTTAACGTCAGTATTTTTGTTGTTGCTTTTTGTCTTGTTTTCTTTTGAGTCCTGTCTTGCTGTGTGGTCCAGGTTGGCCTCAGATTTGCCACCATCCTCTATCCACTAATGCCAGGGGCACAGGTGTGTACCACCAAGGTCTTTCCCAGATTTCTTCGACAGCGTTAGCAAGGTAATAACCATCTGTGACTGTGATGTGATTCTTTTCATTTATTCCTAGTAGGAGGAAAAATAGGTTTTGTTTCCATTATGGCAGAGTTTCTTTTCTGAGCTCCTATTTCTCTTCACCCAGCAATCACTACTGGGACAGATCTACTCGCTCAAGAAGACTGAACACAAAGCACCCAGTCAATAATGTTTGAATGGGCAATTGCTGGCTGAATGAAGACAGCTTTTGGGTACTGTGTTCTCAAGATCAGGCAGCGTGCAGCTGAGATAGCTCACTCAAGGCCTCAAGATCAGTTCTTGATAGGTGTCCTTGTTCCCTCCTGAAACCTCATGAAGCTTCTGCGCTCATATTATTTAGTGGTTTGAGTCAACAATTATCTTCATACCGTGGTTACTCAAGTTGTGTTTTAAAAATTAGCCTTACCTGCATGCTTTGACATTCCAGTGTTCAAACATTGTCTTCAGATTTAGGTAAAGTGAAATTATGTCATTGGCCATAATAGCATATAGAAAAAATTTATAATGTGGAAGGAAGCCTTCCCTAGGTGAGGGCCTGCTCCCTGGACATCTTTCCTGTTGTCCCATGGTGGTGCCAAGAGGGTGCTCTCTTGATTGCTAATGCCTTTAGCAATCACAGCTGCGTTCTAAGGAGCAGCCTGCCCTTCAACTTCAAACTCATTCCTTTTCCCATCTAACTGAACATTGCCTGTGCCTTTCTGTGCCAGTTATTACTAACTTCCATTGTAAACCCAATGCAGGGGTAGTTACCAGGAGACAGCCTGGATGCTGTGGGCAGCCACCATGACACGGTCTGAATGACACACGGTCTTGAAATTTCCTCCACTAAACAGATGAGGCCATCACTCCCGAATTCAGCCTCACTCAAGTTCTCAAGGAACGGGTAGAATGCAGCGAAAATAGCACACCAATGGCCTCTAGCCCAGTTCCTGGTAGTGTCCTTGTTCCCTCCTGAAACCTCGTTAATTAGTTTTCTGTACCCTGATAATAGGTTTCTCTGCCGATATAGTAAGCCAGATCAAGCCGAATTGAAAAGTAAAAGTCTAGGTGAGTCCTCCAGTCTCCTCCCACTCCAGAGATGGAGGCAGAGAAGAGGCAGTAGAAAATCACAAGGAGGGTGCTTATGTACCCTGTAGTCAAGGGGTGATGATGTTTTCTCCCTAAGCTGGGTTTATACCCAATTATAACGCTTTAGCTGGGGATTAGGCCGCTGAGAACTTCAGGGGAGAAGCTGCCTGCCATGGCCAAGAATGTGGAACTGGGGTTTTGCTGAAAGGGTTTGGAGAGAGAGAAATGGGGGTTTGGAGAGAGAGAAATGGGGCTTTGGAGGAGCCAGCTGGAGCTTTCAGCCAAACACTCTCGAGCCCCTAAAGCTCCTGCGCGCAGGGCACACTGACTTTCCTAGCCCAGGTTCCCAGCCCTTTGGATCCCTCCTGTAAAAATAGGGCCTCAGAATTGCAGCAATGGTGCTGCTTCTTTCTTTCTCTCTCTCTCTCTCTTTTTTTTTTTTTTGGCTTACTAGGAGTTCTTTCCCGCATGATTGGGAAGTCTTGGTGGCAGGAGACCGAAGAGGCAGCTGGTCACATGGCATCCATGCACAGGATGAACGCTCCTGTTCAGCCACCTCTGTAGTTGGCATTTTCATTGGGCCGCCAGCCAGTTTCCCAAACAAGGACACGGAGACTTATTAGTTATGAATGCTGGGCCTTAGTCCCACTAGACTTTTAACTTAACCCATTTCTATTCATCTACATTTTGCCTCGGGACTTTTAACCATTCGTTCGTTCTGTATGTCTTGCTTTCTTGCTTCTTCCATGGCCTTCTGTCTGTCTGTTCCCTGGTATCTCCCTGTTTGCCTCTGTCTCCTGAGCCTAGATTCCTCCTCCTACTTATTCTCTTTGCCTGGAAGTCCTGCCAATATTTCCTGCCTAGCTATTGGCCATTCAGCTCTTTATTAGACCAATCAGGTGCCTTAGGCAAGCAAGGTGAACAAATGCAACACCAACACATCCTTACATAGATAAGCACATATGTTCTGCAACATAAACAAACACAACACATCTTTACATGGTTAAACTAATATTCCACAACATAGCTCTCTCTCTCTATCTCTCTCTCTCTCTCTCTCTCTCTCTCTCTCTCTCTCTCTCTTTTACTTTTCAAGACAGGGTTTCTCTGTGTAACAGCTCTAGCTGTCCTGGAACTGGCTCTGTAGACCAGTCTGGCCTCGAACTCACAGAGATCCACCTGCCTCTGCCTCCCAAGTGCTGGGATTAAAGCTGTGCACCACCATTGCCCGGCAAAACGATTTTATTATTTTATGTATATGGTTGCTCTGTCTTTCAGGGCATCTGATCCCATTACAGATGGATGTGAGACACCATGTGTGTACTGGGAATTGAATTTAGGACTTTGGGAAGAACAGCTAATGCTCTTAACCACTGAGCCATCTCTCCAGCTAGCTGTCTCTTTTTTTTAATGTAGCTTTAAGATCCCAAGATCCCAGCCCATGGAACAGTGCCTCCCACATTCAGGGGGATTCCCATCTCAATTAACTCTCCATGAATTTTTACTAGTAAATTTATGTATCCTGTAATGTCATATTTAAAAAAATATCACAGCAATTTTGATTTACTTAACATACTGTTTTCTTTGAGTCATTTGATTATGAGAAATGATAGCATTTAAATATTCTTAATTAAACCATTTTTAAGGGAGTGTCTGTTTTGGGGGATAGTACGGAGATGAGGGAGTACCAAACCCATTGTCACGCTTTCTCATTAAGTCTCCTGTATGTTTGTTGTTGTTTTGCTTTTGTTTGAACCCATAAACTCATCTCTTTAGTTTTGAGGGTCTTGTCAGAGAAGGAAGAGCCAGAAGAGGCTTAAGGAGGAAACCAAAGATTGGAACTTGAGGCAGAATAGAAAGCAGGAGACTGTAGATGACCCGGAGAGGAGGGAGTGTGGTTGCGGCTTCTCAGCAGCTGAAACCAACACTCCAGCACATTTAACCTTGCAGGGAAGGCCCATAGAGACAATGCTCTTTCTATACACAGATATTTTCTAATATGAAGTTAAAATAGCGATGAATCATATTTAAAGCCCAAGTATACATTGTTAGTTACTGCCGTGGTGGCCAGCCCTGGAGCCTGTCACACACCTGCCACCTGGTGTCTTTCCACACACACCCCTTAAAATTGCCTGTCCCTCACAGTTCTTTCTCTTGCTTTTATTGCTGCTCTCTGGCCTGGTCTCTCTGTCTGTCTGTCTGCCTGCCTGCCTGCCTGCCTGCCTGCCTCCCTCTCTCATGTCCCCCACTCTGAGACAGCCATTCACTCTCCCCACACCCTTCCCCTCCTGTGCTAACTCTGTTGCCTGGGCCATGTTCTCCTAGTGGCATATCTTGGCAGGGCGCATCCTGCAGGTACCCACATCGTGGCTTTTTACCCTTTGATATACCCTCTCCTCTTTCTGTTTTCTGGTAATCCCACAAGCAACACTATTCATTTTGTTTACATGGAAGACATCTTAAGGTCTCAGGCAGCTCTTGTGATGTAAGGTTTTACCTGATCTACTGTAATCCTGTTCAGTGAATCTCAGGAAATGCTCCATGATCCCGTTTACATCCGTTAGTAACCTTTTAAAAATAGTAACTTCAAAACCAACCAGCAAAATCACACATGGGAAAGACCAGTAAGTAGGATTCTCTTTGGAGAAGCCCGTATGCTCCTGGGCTTAAAATCCATGGTTTAAAAAAAAAATCTCTCTTAATAAATTCTAACTTTGCTTCCTACTGGCATGCCCTGAAATTCCTTTCAGTGAAGGCAAGGATCCAGCTTTACCTGACTGGAATTCTCTGAAAAGAACTCCCTAGGCCGCAGCAGATGGTGAGGGTGGGGGTGGGTGGAGGTGGGGCTGGGTGGAGGTAGACTGTGTGTCTCTGACAAGACTCCCTGGATCAGATGCAAATCTCCACATAATGAGCTCATTTCACGGCTGTTTTGTGACGGTCTGAGTTCTTACTTTAGAATGGACACCTTCCATTTTCATAGGGAACTCGTGGAATGTCTGGAATTCTGCTTAAAGAAAGGAATCCACCTCTTGCTGTGTGGCAGAAAGCTCTTGCTTTTTTCTTCAGCCGGGCTCACCGGCTTCACGCTACAGGCGTTCTCCGGACTGGATGTGCCCGTGCCCGATTCTGAACTTCAGAATTGCTGTAGGCAAACAGGACGGTTAGACACCCAGCGTCTGAAACACCATGGTTGGAAAGGTTTCAGCATCTGGGTCATTCACTTTGAATGTGTGATTTAATTAGACGTTGTGTCTTTGTGTTTCATTTTGCAAGCGTTTTTTGTATGAGTATTTCCCATGAATATCTGTATTTACTCTGAACAAACTAAAACAATTAGTAGTTTAGTATTGTTATTCATTTTAAAGATATGGGGGGGGCATGGTCCCACGAGGTGCTGTGGTGGATCACCTGAGGCGGGGGTGGGGGGTGGGGTGGTGGTGGTGGCTGCAGCAGGTCACCCAAGGTCTCCTGGGTTAGTGTGGGTGGGAAACTTCAGACAGATACACCAGGCAGAGAGAGTTTGGGTATAGAGTTGATTTAGTGGGTTATGGAGGGTAAAGGGAAAAGGGGAGGGGAGAAGGGGGAAGAAGAGAGAGAGGCAGAGAGAGGGGGGGAGAAGGGGGAGAAAAGAGTGAAAGAGGGAGGGAGGGAGGGAGGAGAGAGAGAGAGAGAGAGAGAGAGAGAGAGAGAGAGAGAGAGAGAGAGAGCAGCCACCTTGTCAGAAGAGGGACTAAAAGAGAGTTGGCCTCTGCAGAAGTGGGGGGAGGGGGGTTGGAGTGGGCGGGGCTTATCTCTTAAAGGGACAAGATACCCAGGTGACAGGCCAGCAGATCATAACAAGTATACTTACTGGTTCCATCTTGGGAGCTTCTGTAATAAATGCCACAGCCAATGGACTGAAAAATAGTTAACAATTCTCCGTGCAAATAAATGGAAGACAATCACAATAATCCCTTTCTTTGGAAATGTCTTTTTTTATTATACTAAAACTAATTCTTGTAAATTGCGACTTCTTTGTTATGTTTGTCTTTCTAGCTCTTGACTGTGCCCTGCTACATACATGACCTGTACTAGAAACCAGAGTTTTAAAATGTTGTCATTTTTATTAGATTAGCCATTTTTACTTTGAGAGGTCCCCGATGCACAGAGCCGCAGATCAGTTAGTATGTTCTCTTGCTCTGCTGGTCTATCCTGTTTATCATTGACCAGCTCCAGGTTGCTGATATTTTATTTAATTCTTACGTTTACTAGAGTTAGTAAGTATGTGAGGTTCTTCTAAGGCCTTTGTTTTCTATGTTATGAAGAGATATGTCTCTTTATGAAATACAAGAATTCATGAAAGAAAAGGAAATTCGCTGTTTTTCTCTTATACTCATTATCTTGTGAGACACCACAGAGAAAAGAACAGCTATTTGGATGAAAAAAAAAAAAGTAAGGACAGGAAAGGACTTCTCCTAGGTATGGCGGAGGGGAAAGTTAATTATAGGTACATGGGAGAAAACAGGGATATCTGGTCAACTCCAGAGTGGGTATGACCAGGCTGAGCTGGGCCATATGGGGAAAAGGGAAGGAAAAGGGAGAGGAGAGAGAGGGGTCTGAGGCAGCTCAGTAGCTTGGAGGCCAAAGTTACAAAAGGGTGGGCAATCAAAATATCTGGATTATACAGGGCAGAGCCTCTGAGGGCAGGGCAGCCTAGTCCCTGGGCTGGAGAGCTCAGGGTAGAGGGGGTGTGGATGCCAGCCATACCCTTCAACAAGTAAGTACTGAGGGATACCAGGAGAACCTGGAGGCCAGGACTGCTTTGATATGGTAAATAAATAGGCTCCTCAGCCATTTGTGGGTTTGAAACTTAACACTATTGTACTTTCTAGGTGACTTTTGTTTGGTTCTGGATGGTACAATCTGTCTAGAAGAGATAACTGGTCATTTGGTTTTGGTTTGGTTTTGTTTTTTTGAGACAGGGTTTCTCTCTGTAGCTTTGGAGTCTGTCCTGACCATTTTTATTACTATTAATAGATCTTCTGTTCTACATCTTATCTAGTATGATAATTAATTAAAGGTTTGATCTTACCTGGCATGGCAGCACATGCCTCTAGTCCCAGCTGCAGGCTGTGCTGAGAGGACATCTTTAGCTCAGAGGTTTGGAGCAAGCCTGAGTAACCTTAATGTGGTTATTTGAATATGGATGGCCCATAGGCTCATATATTTGAATGCTTAGTCACCAGGGAGTGGCACTATTTGAAAGAATTTGAAGGATTAGGAGGTGTGGCCTTGTTGGAGGAAGTGCAACATTGGGGGTGGTTTTGAGGTTTCCAGAGTGTCTCGTTTTCTCTACTTACTGATCAGGATGTAGCTCTCAGTTATTGCTTCAGCACCTGTCTGCATGCTGCTGTTCTTCCTGCCATGATGACAGTGAACTAAACCTCTGAAACTATAAGCCAGCCCCAATTAAATGCTTTCTTTTATAAAAATTGCCTTGGTCATGATGTCTTTTCTCAGTAATAGAACAGAAATTGAGACACTAAACAAGACTCCATCCTACCACCCTAACTCCCCCCAAGGAGAAAAGACCTCACACACTGCCTTTATTACTTGACAAATGAAATTATCAACTATCTCCATCATAATGAGACTCTTAAAACCTAAGCATGTAGATTGGGGGGAAATGAAGCTACATTTTGGTATTGGTGACCTTGGGTAAATAGCTCTAAAGGGGTTTGGTTCCAGCTTCTTCATTGTAGACATGGGCTATTTTTTCACCAAATTAAATGGTATTCCACATACCTACTTCGTGTTTAGGGGGCCATTACAGGTAAAGAAAATGTTTTTTGTTGTTGTTCTTAATAGGTATTTTGTCATCTTCCATAGCTCCTGTGAGAAAAAGCAGAGGCTGAATTGGAAGTGAATGTACAAAGTAGTTTAGCCTCTGCCTCAATTCAGTTGAAGAATCTCTTACTGTCTTCACTCTGGCGTTGACTTAGTATTTAGTAAGCAGTCTTTTCATTCATTGTTTTATAACGTGGAATGGGAGAATGGGGTATTATACATAAAAATAGTCTTCCTGGCCAGTGAGATGGCCCAGTGAGTAAAAGAGCCTGCTGCTAAGTGTGCAGACCTGAGTTCCGTACCTGGGACCCACGTGGTGGAAGATGAGGAAGAACTGCCTGTCCTGCTGTCCACGTGCATACGTACGTATGTATGTGCTATGACATTTGCATGCACGCTTGCTTGGATACCGACGCTCTGAGAGGGAGAGTGGAGTGATGATGAAGGCAGTGGCTGAGAGAAGACTTTCAGCAAGTGCTCCAGGAATCTAGTCCATCGATTCTATACGCACACTCTTCCATGTGTTAGAGAACAGTATGAATGAGATAGCCCGGCAATGCTCCAGAGGAGAGGCAGCAGCTTCTTTCAAATGGGCCCTGTTGCAGCCTGAGAGGAGGAGGTCTTTCCCCCACACCCTGCAGGTTCATACCTTGGGAAAGTCAGAGGTGCTAGCTGAAGCTGGGCTGTGTTTTTGTTGCGGTGGAGGAACAGAAGAGCAGCCCTGAAGTAAGCGTCTGAGAAGGAATGTCCCCTTAGAAATACTGAGGAATTCAAGGCACTATGGAGTACTATTCATGAATCTCAAACTTAGTTCATTAGGTGATTTTTCTCCACTAGCATTCAGCCGACTTGCAGCAAATTTCTTGGTTTTAGTGAAATTTAATAGGGCCGAACATTTTGATTGGTTACAACAAATAACTTTGGCAAATGAATAGATTGCTTACCTATTTTTAGGGACCTGTTTGAACTTTAATGTTGGTTTAAAAATTCTTGAAAGTGTGCCCATTTATCAGGCAAAATTAAATTTAATTTCTTCCAATTTATTTAAAGCACAGACTTTTGCAATAAAAATGTACCTCACCCTCATTTTAAATTGATATACAGACCCATTAGCCAGCTTTTAAAAGTGGACTAAATCATAACAGCTGAAGGGGTTATTGTAGAACTTTCAGGATTTTGAAGATGCTGTAATTTTGGTAGCGTGGAAAAGTCTGATTTTGGCCAGTACTGTTTAATGTGAAGACCTCCCTCATCTGGCTGTTGTTTGGGGAGCTGTGTTGTGGTCCACAGTGAGATTGCAGCTGATGAGGCAGAAAGCTGACCCACCAGAACAAATGCGTTCTGATGGATATGAACACAGCTCTCAAGGCTCTGGGCCCACCACCTTTTGCATATTCTACCACCTTTTGACTGATTCTCACAGTGGATCTCTTGTGAAGCCATAAGCACTCTCCCTTGGTGCAAGATTCAGCAAAGTATGGATTATTGGGCACAGCTTTTTCCCATGTACTGGTATATTTGGTCATTCCCCCCACTCCGTGGGACCACCAGTGGGAAATTTAGTCACGCAGTCAATAACCTTGGTTCCCACAGTCTAATCTCTGCTTCGTTCCCTGAGATACATTAGAAACCACCTCCCTGCAACTATCTTTCATTTGGCAGGACATACAGACAGGAAAGGAGTCTTTCATATAGATCACATTTGGGACCTTTAAAGATAAGGAACGTTCAAGCTCTGAGAATTGCCTTGGTTTTGTGTGTGAATATAAACTGGAAACTTTACAGAATAGAAGAAGACCAGCAGGAGAAAAATAAAGAAACTGATGCAGAAAAGTACTTAGTGTAATGTTCTGTCTCTTTAAGAGACAAGCCATACCCACTCCCTTCCAGCTTCCAGCCTCAGCCTTGCTTTCTATCTCTGCCCCCCCTCTTGGAGAGGCAGCTGCTCACTCTCCTCTCTCCCCCCTATCTTTTTTTCTCCCTCTTTCTCTTTTTTCTCTCTCTTCCCCCTTCTCCCCTTTTCCTTCCCCTCAATAACCCACCTAGTAAATGTTCAACTTTATTCTACATGGTGTATCTGTCTCTCTCTCGCCCACCTGCCGCCACCACATGGCTGGGAACCAGCCTCCTTTGTTTGGGGACCTGCCGCGTGGTCTCAACCCCACAGCAAGCTGCCGGTGACCCGCAACAAAAGCATTCCACTTAGGGGAGAATTTATTTTGCCCTCAGATATAAGTTCCATGCTTGCTACTCTGAACCCTGAAGGGACACTGAGCCTGGCACTCAGAGGTCCCTGATAGAGCTGTTCTGTTCTTCCCTTCTCTGTATTTCTTTTAACATTCCTCCAATGCTTCAAACAGCTTTTAGTCACCAGTAGAAATGGGTCTACAGTTGGTGACAGACTAATAGACAACACCATTGAACAAGGCTCTGTTACTTCCCACTGTATAGTATTTGTCTCCAAGAGCTTCCTTCCTTACAGGGAGGGAGAGGTCAGACCATCAAACCACTGAGTAAGGCCTTAAAGACTTTAAAGCCCAGGTTGTAGGAAAATTTTCCTGTCCCACCAGCTGATTTTCCAAATACCACACAGCGACTTATTATTAATTATAAATGCTTGACTGATAGCTTAGGTTTGCTTTAACTAGCTCTTATAACTTAAATTACCCCATTTCTATTCATCTATGTCCTGCCCTGAGGCTTGTTTACCTCCTGTATGCACTCCTCATCCTGCTTGCTCTGTGTCTCATGATGTCTCCTCTTGCTCTGCCCTTCTCCCCAGCATTCTCTCTGCCCCCAAATTCCAGCCTAGCCATGGGCCAGTAAGCTTTTTATGAACAATGAGACAGTCAGCATTTTATTAACAATGAGAGCAACACGTCTTCACAGTACAGAAGGATTATTCCACAGCACCAAGAATCTATCCTTTGGAGAGTTTTGGCCAGTCTCTTAAAAATCTTTTAAAAAGTTGGGCAGTGGTTGTAATGGTAAAAGTAAAATGCTGTAGATCCCTGGTGGCTGCAGCGGCAGAAACACTGCAGGTCCCCGAGTGGTGGCAGTGGGCCACGTGGTGGCAGGCAGTGAACAGCGGTCCAGAGAGCAGCCAGTCCCAGGCAGGGATGGCGCAGTTCTCCAAGTGGCTGCAGCAGGCCACGAAGAGAGACAGACAGATGGGTCCTGGGCAGGGAGCCATGCAGCAGGTGAGAGACAGACAGATAGACACTCTGTGCAGAGTGAGGTTGGATATTTATTTAATGGGTTATGGAAGGGAAGGAGAGAAGGGAGAAGAGAGAGAGAGAAATAGAAGGGGGAAGGGGAGAAGTGGGGAGAGGCAGAAGCTGTCTTTTGGAGAGGGAGATGGAGAAGGAAGAAACTCAGACTGGAAGCTGAAGATCAGCTTGCCTCAGTGGAGGGGGAGAGTGGGTGTGGCTTGTCTCTTAAAGGGACAGGACAGTGCACACCTTTAATTCCAGCACTTGGGAGGCAGAGGTAGGTAGATCTCTGTGAGTTTGAGACCAGTCTGGTCTACAAAAGCTAGTTCCAGGAAAGCTAGGGCTGTTACACAGAGAAATCCTGTCTCTAAAAAACAAAAAACAAAGAAAAAAAAAACTTCAAAACAAAAAAACCAAACAAAACCCCCCAAGCCCCCCAAAAACCAAAAAACAACAACAAAACCTTAAAAGTCTATTACTACAAATATTCATTGTGTTCTTTCCAGTGATGTAATGGCTTTTTCTCAACCTCACTCTATTGTGCTGAATAGGAAGATAATCCTACCTGTCCCCCAAGGCATAAGGAAGTTGAGGAACTGCCCAGCATGGATGTGGCAGGCTAGAGCGACCTTACTGTTCACTAATGTGTGCCTGGATCTTCTTCATGAGCAACCTTGCTTGAGAAAGAATTGTGGAGTGTATGGCTTAGAGTCTAAATCCAGAATGTTCATCACTTGCCTTTCTTACCAAAACCTTCCCTCATCATTTTTGGGGGGATACCAGAACCCTCATTACAATTCATCTCCCAGAGAATTCTCTTAGACATTTTTCAGTTGTCAGCCTTTCCTTGATTAGCTTTGTTCTAGGTATGCATGATCTAGAGTCTGCCTAACCACAATAGCATCATTAATATTTAAAAATAATTTAACTTGCCTAAAACAGTTTTCCTTGAGTACATTCGAGTGATGATCTTTGCTTCCTGCTCCTCAGAGCTCTTCCACCTCCCCGACTCCAGCCTGAAAGAGAGGCAAGCACTATATATTAAATAGGATGTCTTTTTTATGCTACACACTGGATACTCAGCTGCTTCTGGTTAGTCAGTGGCTCATTTGCCTGCATTATAATATCCTTCAGGGGTGATCTAGTAGGTTTTAAAAGACATCCTAGCCTGCCTAAGAATATACCTTTACAGCCTTGCTCTGTATCGGGTGTTAATAGGATGCAGGAGAGCAGGGCCCTGGATGGGCAGCTGAATAATAGCCCTATATTCCCCACTAATGGCAAAACCAGGAAAGCTGAGTAGAATGAAGAATGCTTTACAGCTGGGCTGAGCTCTGTTAGCTATGACCTGGAAATTTATGTCGGGAAGCCGCATCTCCAGGAGTGCGACAGAGGAAGACTGAGGTAATAAAGTTAATTAGTTTTGACATCTGTAACCAGACCCATAGTGCTCTGACTCTAGGTTGTCACACCTTCATCAGTTTGAGAAAAATGAATTTTCACTAACATTGTCTAGAAGAAGAGAAAAAAAAACAATAAACAGTCTATCCTAGATGTTAAGGTGAACACGCCACATCCTTTTGAAGTTATATTTTAAATCTTCACCTCACTCAGACTTTTTTTTTCCTCAGTGTGATCACGTTCTTAAGTACTGGCATGAGAAATGATCCAAATAAAACATGTACAAAGAATCATATTGACTTAAGTGGGACAGTTTTACATTCGCTAATCTCGGCTTAAGCAAGTCAGTCTCAGCAGCTGCTCTTCTTTAGAGCTCACCACTTAGAGGAGGAGGTTACCCTGCTCTGTGCTGAGGGAGCTTGTTAAGATAATGGGAGAAGGGGAACATTTAACCCAATAGTTTGAAGTCACTATTTGGTATACCAGTACCTAGTAACTTTTCAGTAGAAATCCCAAGAAGGATACTTAGTTAATGTGTGTGTGTTTGCTTATGGATCGTGTGCACATGCAGTGCATGTTATGACACGTGTCAAGGTCAGATTATAATATAATCTGTGTTTTTGTCCATTTAATGCTGCCACAAAGGAATGTCTGAGAGCGGGTAATTTATAAAGGGTAGAGGTTTGTTACTCTAACGACTGGGACAAGAGCAAGGGCCCTTGAGCTGGCAGAGGTCTTCTTACCATGTCCTCATGACAGAAGGCAGAGGGACGGAAGGGAGAGGAGAACTAGGAAGAAAGGGGAGATCAGAGAGAGGACAGATGTTCTGGAAGATGGTGATTTTTAAAGCCAGGACCCCACTTCAGAAATACAGGCATCCCTCTGTCACAAAGGCGGAGCCTCCGGTGAACTGATTACCACTTAAAGTTCCCATCTCTTTATGTGTTTGCAGTAAGTTTCCAGCACATGCACTTTGGGGGGCACATTCCAACCATGGCATGGATCTTTTGTGTCACGAACAGATAACTAGTTTTGTAGGAAGGAGGTTGGGAGGCCCGGAGAGGTGCCAGAATGGAAGAGGGGCAGAGCTCAGAAGGAGGCTGGCCAGGTATTCAGATTTGCTTGGCTTCACAGGAGCCCTCTAGGGAACATGGTGCCCATTGTCCCCAGTGACTTGTGTAGACTCCTGAGAACGGCCACACTGTAGCCTCAGCTTCTCCCAGCCTCATCCCTCATTATGTTCTCACGTGAATTCTGACCACAAACTCCCTGCCCCAGTCAGGTCTATCTTCTTGGCGTTAATAATGACATCTTAGGGTTCAAATCTTTTCCTGTGTGGAGATGTTATCACACGTCATTCAAAGCCATGGGAGGCATGCACAGCTACCCTGCCACCTCATCCACTCTCCTCTTCCCATTCCATCCGGGCAAGTCTGCCTCAGGACCACCCTCTTCAACCCAGGAGTCCTTCCCCAGGGCCTTCGGTGGTTTTCTCCCTTCCTCCTCCCAGATTCTGTCTGTCCAGTCCTAGCCCACCTTTACAGCCTGGCCAAGACCCTTCTCCATTCAAACTTCCCACAAAGGGAGACAAAGGTGTAGGACAGAGGATATTCAAAGCAACTGTAACTGGTCGTTGTGGGGAAACACCTGTATCACCTACAACATCAAATGCGCCCTTTCAACTCCCTTCGTATGTGCAGCTCACTGGTGTCAGGCTGACTCTGATTCTGGTGCAGCCAGCGCCACAATTCATCCCCAGTGTGTTTCCTCTTCCAAATGGAACTATAGTCCTTGAACACAAGTCCCGCATTCCCTCCTCCAGCCAGTCCCTGGCAGCTGCTCTCTGTCCCTGTGAATTGACTACCCTAAGCAACTCATGTAAATCCACACAGCTTACTGAATTCCATTTGCTTATTTCACTTAATATATGTCCTCAAGTTTCATTTGTGTCGCTGAAGGGTAGGAGTTCATCATTTCCAGGCTGAATTATGCCTCGATTCGTTTGTCTACTATGCTTTATTTACCATTCATCGTCTGCCAGTGGGTGCTTGGGTCGCTTCCACGTTCTAGCTTTTGTAAATAATGCTGCTATTAACATGGGTGTCTAAATTTCTGTTTGAATCTCTGCTTTCAGTTCTTTTGGGCATATTCCCAGAAGTGGGATTGCTGAGTCCTATGGTAACTCTGTGTTTGAATGCTTAAAGAATTGCTGTGCTGTTTTTCACAGCAGCTGCACCATTTTACACTCCTACCAGCAGCCTGCAAGGATCCGAGTTTCTCCAAAGCCACAATAGCATTCATTGTTTCCTATTTTCTCCTTAATTTTCACATCCCCAGTGATTAATGAAGGAGATTGAGCATTGTTTCATGTGCTTGTTACCATTTGTATAATCTTCTCTAGAGGAAAGTCTATTCATATTCCTGGCCCATTTTTAATTTTTTTTAAAAAATTTTCTGCTATTGAGTTGTTTCCTGTTGTCTTTCTCCATGTGATGTCTGCCTGTCTTGAAACACTTGCCAAGGTCTGGCTAGTGTTGGCATGAGTTGCATATGCCCCTGCCTTCTAGACAAGGTTAGAGCCTAAAAGGCAGCATTGGTTACCTACCTCATTTTCTGGTACGTCTTATGAGGAATTTGAAGCATTTTACGTGTGCAATTCAATTTGAGTGAGAATGAGAAAACCAGGAAAGCGAAACTTCAACACTGTGTTAAAGAGCACAGTACACATATACCTTTACCATACACATATGCCATACACTATATGAGGAGCAATGAATGACAGCCCAGAACTGAGGGGTGCAAGCCCTCACTGCTACAGGCTGGAATTTACAATACTCTACCAGAGGCTTTTGGAAGGCAGAGCTATGCTGCTGATTGCGCAATAGCTGAGAGGCTTATTTCAGATCTGACGACAGAGAATGGAGTATTCAGACCTCCATTCCGTTTCCAGTCTCCATTATCCAGATTATCCAAATTACTACAAATCACCAAGAGTGGTAACTTTGAGTATCTTATTCCTAACCCCACAATTAGCGCAACATACAGTTAATGCTTGTGCTGGCTAGTGTTATATCAGCTTGGCACAACTAGAGTCATTTGGGAAGCGGTGGCCTCAACTGAGAAAACGTCCCCTGTGGGCAATCCTGTGCGATGTTTTTCTTGATCGGCATGGGAGGGCCCAGCTCACTGTGTGTGGTGCCATTCTTTGGCTCGTGGTCCTGGTTGCTCTAAGAAAGCATGCTTAGCAAGCCTGAGGAACAAGTCAATAAGCAGCATTCCTCCGTGGTCTCTGTTTCTGTTCTTGCCTTGAGTTCCTGCCCCGACTTCCCTGGTTGATACACTACAAGCTGTATAATGAAATAAACCCTTTCCCTTCCAAGTAGATTTCGGTCCTGGTGTTTTATCACAGCATTAGAAACCCTAACTAAGGCAATGTTTAATAAGCTGTTTTGGTTAATAAGTTAGTTATGTTCGACCTAGTCTAAAAGAGAATTGTGTTTGCTTAAGAAATTTCAACTAGTTAATAGTTATTAGATGCTATTATGAAAGAAGTGTTTTTGGATTGAGCTTTTGAGCAGTGTCATAGATAATCTTCCTTTTCCTTTGGTTTTTGAAGTTATTTAAATTAAATCCTGTAGAGAGGAAGTCTGCTTAGATGAGTATTCCAAGATATTTTTTTTAAACGAAACAGATTAGATAAGTGAAATCTTTTGATCATCCACTCCACATGTACAAAATTCATAACGCTTCTTTATTTCTGTATTCCTTTATCCCCGAATAAGTAGAATTTGCTTTTACAAATACAGATGAAAGTTGAAAATACATAACTGACAAAGCCCTAACTCCAAATGTAGCAGATGTTTAGAATTAACTTTTAATCAAAACATCACCACATGTGATTGCAGCCTGCATTGAAAAGTACTCATTGCAGTTACTGAGTTATTCTTTATTCTTGAATAACGCTGAGTTTTAAGATTTGTGTGTATGTGTGTATGTGATTGAGAGTGTGTGAGCGTAGTGTGTGTCTGGAGGAGAGGGTGTGTATAAGTGCATGTGTGTGTTTGGCGTATGTGTGCCTAAGGGGACATACGGGTGCATATGGAGACCAGAGGTCAATAGTGGGTGTTGTCTTCCGTCACTTTCTTAGTTTTTGAGATGGGTTTTTCACTGAACCTGGAGCCTGCTGGCTTAGCTATGTTGCCTGGCTATTGAGCTTCTGGGACTTCCTGTCTCTGTCCACTGGTGCTGTGGTTTCAGACTTTCTACCATGGCAGGCTCTTTAGATGGGTCCTGGGGCCCAGACACAGGTCCTCAGGCTGGCACAGCAAGCACTTTACCTGCTGAGCCACCTCCCCAGCTATAGTAAAACTTCTGTTGATTTAAATCCAAATGACAAGAAACCCAAATGAATAGTCGTTTTATTTAAAGAAGGAAAATAATAAGAAATGCATTAGAGCCAGTACAGAGACTTTTAAAATCATTTATTCTTTGAGAATTTCATACAATGCATTTTGGTCTCCTTTACCCCCTCACCACCTTTCCCAGATCTAACCCCCTTCCCTCTAAATGCCAATTTGTGCTGCCCATATATTCTTGGATGTGTAGCTTTCCTTTGGAGCAAGACTAATTTACTGGGAACTACACTCTTAAAGAAAGCTGACTCTCCCTCTCCAGGCAACTGCTAGTCGCCAATAGCTCCTTGGTTAGGGTGGGACTTTGTTCGTGCCTTCCTCTCCATGCAGGGATTTGGTCTGGCTTGAACTTGCATGGGGCTTGCGCATGCTTTTACAATCAATGTAAGTTCATGTGTACAGCTGCCTCCTGTATCTGGAGGACACTGTTCCCTGTGTTTGTCCATCTCCTTGGCTCTTCCAGTCTTTTCCACATCTTCCTCAGGGGTCCCTGAGCCTCTGGAGGAAGGGATTCTGTATACTTCTTAGAAAATTTCTGGAGGTGTGGCCTAGTCACTGTTCTATTGCTGTGAAGAGACACCATGACCAAGGCAACTCTTATGAAGGAAAGCGTTTAACTGGGGGCTTACTTATAGTTTCAGAGGCTTAGGCCATTATCATCATGGCTGTGAGCATGATGGTGCGCAGGCAGACATGGTACTGGAGCAGTAGGTAAGAGTTCTATATCCTGATCCACAAGCAGTAAGGAGAGAGAGAGAGAGAGAGAGAGAGAGAGAGAGAGAGAGAGAGAGAGATAGGGCCGGACATGGGGTTTGGAAACCTCAAAGTCCACCCACAGTGGCATACTTTCTCCAATAAGGCCATACCTCTTAATCCTCTTAATCCTTTCAAAGAGTTCCACTCTCTGGTCACTGATCGATCATTCAAATATATGCACCTTGGAAGTTATTCTTATTCAAGCCACCACTTTCCATTCCCGGCCTCCATAGGCATGTAGCCATATCATAATGCAAAATGCATTTAGTCAAACTTCCAAAGTCCTCATAGTATATCAGTCTCAGCACTGCTTAAAAGTCCAAAGACTCTTCTGAGACTTAAGGCAATCTTTCAACTGTAAACCCCTGTGAAATCAAAATAAAAAAGCAGATCACGTACTTCTAGCATACAATGGCACAGAATATAAATACCTATTCCAAAAGGGATGGAAATGTAGCATAATGAGGAAATACTGGACCAAAGCAAGACCAAATCAGTAGAGCAAACTCTGACTTCTGCGTCTCTATGGCTGATGTCAAAGTTCTCTTCGGGCTTTCAACTCCTTTCAGCTTTGTTGACCGCAACGCACTTCTCTCTCTTGGGCTGGTTCCACATCTGGTCTCTAGTGCTCCTTGGCAGGTATTCCGTGATTCCGACATCTTTAGCATCTTAGACTTTCCAACACAATCTAGGCTGTACCTTCACAGCTTCACACAATGCCTTCTCTGGGCCTCCACGTATGGACGCTGGACACCGCGGTACACACCTGGCCCCAGCAGCTTTCTTTAGCCAAGACCCACAACCCTTTCTTGTATTTGGCTTTAAATCCAGAGCCACATGGTTGAAGCCACTAAGTTCTGTTGCTTGATGGGGCACCAGCTTTCTGTTTCTCCACTGCTTATGCTTTTCTCTAATTCCTTTCCACAAGTGGGAGGCTTAGCCAGATGGGGTCTTACCCCAAGGCCATCACTCTCTTTATTCCATTTAGCATCAGGCATTTCCTTAAACTTTTTATCTCCGTGAGCATAGGACTTGACTTTAACAAAACATTTCCTTGTGCCCCTTTTCTCCTCAAACTGTATTTTGTTTGTTTGTTTGCTTGTTTTTTTTTTTTTTATTTTTCGAGACAGGGTTTTCCTGTGTTTCTTTGGCTGTCCTGGAACTCACTCTGTAGACCAGGCTGGTCTTGAACTCACAGAGATCCACCACATTTTATATCTCTCCTTGACCAGCTTGCTCCTTTTTATCATAGATCTACATAAGAGTGACCACTGAAAACCACATGACACAGTCAATACTACACTGTCTTAGAATTTCATCTGCCAAAGCCACTAATCTAAAACCTTTCAATTTAGCTTCAGGCAGACTTTAGGACAAAGGAAAAAAACAGCCACTTTCTTTGCCAAAATCTTACAAGAGTGGTCTCCAGACCACTTACTTACTAATATTCTTCCCTCCGAAACTTCCTGAGCTGGGCCCCCAGAGTTCAAATTTCCCTCAGCACTGTCTTCCATGTTCCTGCTCCCATTAAGCACTGCGGTGTGGGAATGAAACCTTTACATCTGGGAGTCTTTCCTCACTGCTCTGATAAGACGCTGAGGCACAAGGAAATGGTTTGCACGAAGTCCTTGTGAGAAGTGGAGCCATTCTCTCTGTGTGAGTTCACCCAGCTTCAGTCGCCAAAGATTTACTGACAGTTCTCCTTCCTAAGGTAAAATGGGTAAATTAAGCATTTTAGAACACTCTCATCAAAGATTGAGACAAGTGCGTATTGCTTAGTCTTTGTTTTTCAGGGGTGGTAGAAGGTAACTTTTTGGATATTTAAAGGGAACTAAGGAACAAAAATTTAAAAGAAAGGAGACTAGACATATGCAAAGAAGGGAAGAAGAATAAAGTAATAACACCTAATAATATCCAATAGCGGATAATTAAGTGATAAAATATGAAGCATCAGCTTTAAATATTCAAAGACAGCATTTTCCGAACAGAGTTTCCCTTGGGGTATCAGTTACTATGGTATGGTATTCTCATGCTCAAATGTCCTAGTTAATGTTAATGGTCACATTAACACAGCCCAGAGTCATCTGAGAGGCCTCAACAGAGGAAAGGCCCAGGTCAGATTAGCCCGTGGGCATATCTGTGGGAGCCGGTCTTGACTGTTCATTGGTTCAGGAGGGCGCAGCCCACTGTGGTGTGGCGCTACCATTTCTAGACAGGTGTGAGCTAGTTAGTGAGCAGCATCCTCCATGGTTCCTGCTGTATTTCTTTGGCCGGGAAGTGAGCTCCTTGGCTGGAGGTAAAGCTGTATTGAAATAGCAGGCAGGCTGCCTTAACTTCCCTCAATGATGGACTATAACTGGCGTTATAAGTTGAAATAAGCCATTCCCTTCTCTCAATCGCTTTTGGTTAGAATGATTTACTACAGGGACAGAAAAGAAACGGGAACACACAGGGAGTTTGTGGAATGCTGACTCTTAACAACTGATGCTAGCTCATTAAAGGCTCTAAGAGTTCACAAACACGCTTGGCTTAGTTCAGATCAGTTCCAGATTTCTTTGAAATGTTAACCGTGCTAGAACAGGGCTACACGAAGCCAGAATGAAGACTGCTGGTTAGGGTTCCTGAGGATGAGAAGGTTGACTCACAGCCCAGCACAACCAAGACAGCTCTGCTGAGGACGTACTGTCCGAGCCAGGCACCTAGGAACAGGAGGGGCAAGAGTGCAGAACTAGCGTCACCTGGGCCTGGCAGTCAGCTGCCATTCGGTAAATGCCTGCTGAGTCAACACAGGAGGAGCAGCTCCATCTCAGCGGAAGGCTACAGGGCTGTTGCTTACCTGGATTGATAATGTTGGAAGAGGCGGAAAGAAAGCTGAAGAGGCAGGCGTTGTCAGGTTGCAGAGGGTCAAGCAGGGTGTTAGGGACTTGATCCAACAAGGAGCTTTTGTTGGTTTCTGCACAGAGGGAGACATAGTAGAAATAGTGTTTGGGGGAAAAATAACCTGAGAGTGATGTGAGGCCAGGTGGGATGGGAAAGACCAAAAATATGATGAAGAGCAAAGAGCCCCGGAAAGCAGCATACCTCTGTGGCTGGAAAGTAGGTCACCATCTAAAATACTGATTTTTAGACAGGCCTAAGAGCATAAACATAGGATCCTTTCAAATATGGGAAAGAAGAAATAAACTAGATTGTGCTACCTCAGCTCTCTGTGACATCTTGACAAACAGGGACAATGAAGTTTTATCAGGCTGGGTAGAAAAAATATTCTTACTTTTCTATTAAAATGCGCTTGTTACTATTTTTCTAGAGTATGGAATTTGTGAGAAATGCATCTGTCAGGACGTCACCAGCTAAGAGAGGGCTAGCATGGACTCACAAAGTGTTTTTGATGTCTTGCGTTACAAACATTTATGCGAATGAGCATGCTCTCCCTCTGCCTCCTATTGCTGTTAGCATCTTATGGGGTCTTCACGTAGCTGTCTGCAAGAGAGCTAAGACAGTGTTCTGTCAATGGCATAGATCTGGTCTTCATTTTTGCTGTCGAGGGTTTGTTGGTTTTCCCTCTTTGCTCTGTTTTCTGTTTCCTGTAGGGCAAAGTGTTTTCCGGACCAGGTACACATGTAATCAAAAGGGGGAAACTCCACAGCAATACACCTCAGATATCCTAGGTAGAGTTTATTTAAAAATGGTGATGTAAAAATG
Source organism: Ondatra zibethicus (assembly GCA_004026605.1). Taxonomy (NCBI): domain Eukaryota; kingdom Metazoa; phylum Chordata; class Mammalia; order Rodentia; family Cricetidae; genus Ondatra; species Ondatra zibethicus. The sequence goes on along the minus strand of PVIU01003346.1, from coordinate 16,557 downwards.
GCACATTATATAGAGCCAGTATTGCTTGGCAGCTTCCATGCTCAAATTTCCTTAAGGGCTGATCTGTTCTGTGGGAATGATGTCTATATCAAATCCAAATTATGAAAGAAGTCCATGAGGAGTCATACAAAGCCATGAGTCCTATGACCATATGGCAAATGTTTTAATAAGTTAGGGACTAAAATTAAACTTGTCTGGGAAATTTCAATTGCCAGTACACTCTCAAATTTCGTTTTTTTTTGCTTTTTGTAACAGTTTAATAACAGATTTTTTGTAGCAGTTAATGTTATAACTTTTCCCTCCTCTCAACAAGTGCTGGGGATTGAACCCAGGAATTTGAGCATGCTAAAAACATATTCTAGTGCTTGAACTATTTCCTTGTCCTCCAGTGACTGACTTGATTAACTCAGAAAGTAAAGCATGGTCACAGTAAGCTTACTTTTAGATTCCAAACTTTGTGTGTCGCTCAACATTTTGAAAACCAGCATCCCAATTCCATATTCCTGTGTCCCAATTCAGCAGATATTGGTAGGATATTCATGTGCCTTCTGGAAAATTTGCCTGAAGAAGTCTTTATCTATATCTTGGTCCATCCTCAGTGTTTTCAGTCCTTAATTGATCATTTCTTTTGGGAGAGGCAGTCAGTACTGGGGATTGGACCTAGGACAAGCATCAGCCACTGAAATGTATGCCCAGCTCAAGAGAGCACAGGTTTGGTTTGCCTGGGGCCAGAGGGACCAGACATGGACATGTGATGTCCCCTACCAGAAAACAAAGCCACATGCTTATGATGGAACCCTCCCTCCCGCCCTCTGTCATGTGTCATGGCTTCTTGGTTTTCCTGTTTATTAGCAGCAGCTCTGTTCCAGCAGCTTCTGTGGGCTAGAACTGCCTGATAATGACTTGGTTTCCTTCCCGGGGCATCTGAGTGAGGAATGGAGCGATGGCATTTTACAAGAACAGCATGGAAACTTGAGGTTTTTCAACTCCAGTGGGGAGCAGGCCTTGCAAACAAGTTTCCCAAACAACATGAGACAAACTGTAGGGCAGTTTATCCTTCAGTCACAAATTCAAAGTCTTCGTTATGTCCACTCTTCAGTGCTTGTCCAGAAATCAGCGTCTGTCCTAGAACTTTGAATGTTAATATCTTTGGATATTGCCCTTTAGCCCCCGTGGGAATACTTATTCTTCTGGGGTTCTAAATTTGAAGGTATGGGGCAGAAATTCTCAAGAGCTCCTAACAGCCATAAAACAACTCATCGGCAATTAAAACAAAGGCCTGCCTTTGTGTGTGTGTGTCTTAGATGCGCACCTGGAGAAAACCATCTTGCTAGATTTGACTGATAAACGGGTTGGGAGGGTGATGCATGACATGCCAGTTCGACAGGATGCCTTGACTGGTGGCAGTCACTGAGGGTTTGGAGTGACCTGTCCCTGGGAAACAAAATGGCCAGCTGTTCTCAGCCATCAATCACCTCTGGAATTTTAAGTCCAGAAGTCTAACTGATGTGAACATGGCTCACTCAGCTGGGTGGCTGGAGGCTAATGTGTTTTCCTGTGCTGGAAGGAAGCGCTCAAGGCACCCGGGTTTTGGGTTGTGATGAATATGACGTTCTAGAAGGAGGTATGTGTGGAGGGGCCAGGGTACAGGGGATATTTCTGAAGTTCGTTTTAAGAATTGAATACTGAAGCCCGAAATCTAAAGGTGTAACAAGATGTCCCCCAGGTTCTCTTAGTTGGTTGGTAGTTTCAGCTAAGGAAAATTCCTGTTAGCAAGGTGTGCCACTCAGAGGCCTCCTGGCATTCGGTCCTTTGTAGACTTAGAAACCACGCAGCTACATTTTGGCCCTTCAGATATTATTTTAATTTATGGTTGGCACATATCCTTAGCTTTGCAGAATTTTCCACTCATACCAGAGTAAACTGGATGGTTTAAAAATGTGTTGCTGAGGTTTCAAGCCAGGGTTCAATTTAAGTAACTTGCTTATGAAAGAATACTTACCCTGGAACTCAAACTGCGAAAGCGCCTTTGTTAAGTATGTGGCAACTTACAGGAATAAACCCCCAAAGGACTAGTTCTGATGTTCCCCTTAATTTGGCTGATGCCTAGTGTTTCTCACCAGATATGTTAAGGAGCTTCAGAACAAACTCGGATAGGTTTAAGATTCGAGCATGTTCCCTGCTCTCTTTGGTAGTTGACAGGCAGGCTTGTTATTTTTATTTTTTTATTTTTCTGTTTTTTGAGACAGGGTTTCTCTGTGTAGCTCTGGTTGTCCTAGAACCCACACTGTAGACCAGGCTGGTCTCAAACTCAGAGACCCGCCTGCCTTTGCCTCTTGAGTGCTGGGATTAAAGGTGTGCACCACCACTCCCGGCCCAACAGGCTTGTTTCTGATCATAGAATTGGCAAAAAATTTGCTCATGGCCATCCCTTCTGAGTACCTTGGGACTTGCTAATGCCCAAGTCCACCTAGTGAGGTAGCTCTCATAGGCGCCTCCTTTGGAGCGTGCTTTGTCAGGATTTATGTGTGCATGTATTTTTCCAGAATTTCTCGGTTTTTATTTCACTAATGATGTTGGTTTTGAAACCGGTAAGAAGAAAACAAAGTCCTTGGACCACATCATGCCATTGGTTAACATTTAAATATTTTAATCCATATAAACTTTGGTATTTCCTCCTGAAATGAAGCAGTCGGCCCCTTCATCTGTGGGTCATTCTTTCCTTTATTGTTCTCTCATCCCCACTCTATGTTGAATGAAAATCTTTTATGTTAGGATCTGAGTGGGTTCAGCCACGGTTTGACCTCAGGTGTAAATGATTTATTATACTGCTGTAGGATTTTTTCTGGAGGCAGAACTTATCAATTCAAATTTGTGGTTACTATCTGAAAATGGATTGCTTGCTGCTTGAGAGAGAGAGAGAGAGAGAGAGAGAGAGAGAGAGAGAGAGAGAGAGAGAGAGAGAGAGTTGCATGTGTGTGTGATAGCATATCTATAGAGGTCAGAGGGTAACCTGTGGAGCTGGTTTTCTCCTTTCACCATATGGGTTCCAGGGATTGAATTCAGGTTGTTAACAAACGTCTTTACCTGCTGAGCTATCTTGCTGGCCCCAAAAGGAATTGCTTTGAAGACTAAGTAAATTTTCCTTTAGAAAAACTTCATTTCCTTTTTAAAACCCCTGGGAAAAATGTAGTAGGAAATTCTATTGGAGGCAGTGTCCATGAAAGTCGACAGGTTCAGCGACAAGAACCAGTGTGATACTTTACCAAGGGACTAGAGCTGGATGTGAGTTCTAATCTTAGGTTCACTTAATGGATTTTGATGTTGTTTTGTGAGTCTCCCCAATGTTTAGTGAAAGTCCAAATCCTTTTGAAAACTAGTTCCATGTCTCCTTGAGAAACAGGTTTGGCTGGGCCTAGAGCTGGTTCATCTGTCACAGAGTGTTTGCTGCTCTTGCAGAAGACCTGGGTTTAGTTTCTAGCATCCACATGGTGACTCACAGCCATCTCTAATTCTAAGTTCAGAGGATCCAACATGCACTTATAGTTTCTGCAAGCACTGCTTGCGTGTGGTATACTTACATGCAGGCAAAATACTCATTCGTGTAAAAATGGATTTTAAAAAGCAGGTTTGGATTTTCTTACCCTGAGAGAGATGGTTTCCTACAGGAAAGGCAAAAAGGCTTTGTAACTTTGAACTTGCAGGCCGAGTCTCAGCAGGGCTGAATATAAAGCAGAAGAAAGCATGTGTGCATTCCTACCCCAAGCAGCATTCTTTATCCCTCCAGATTCCTGTCACAAAAGAATTTGGCTAAATACAAAGACCCCGAGGTACAAAGGTACAAAAAGACTTTTAAGAGCCACCTGCAGTCTGTGAGTGAGCTGGAGCCAGCCCCTCGCAGGAGTTAGCCCTGCCTAGCTATCGCTCACAAGCAAGTTAAAAAACAAAAAAACAAATTAATTATAGCGTGAGGGAGGCGAAGTGTGTATTAAGCTGTGTCTAGGAAATCCTGTGAGCATCTGTAGAGCTGTGTGCACAGTGAAGAGATGGTCATTAAGGGGTATTTTTGTACTGTGAATGCTCGCAGTGTGATACGGTGAGCCTATGCCACCAAGTCATTCATAGTGTCTCGGTGTCTTAGTAACTTCGGCAAGTATAGCTTTAAAATTGGAGGCTCCATAGCAAAATATTAAATATGAAGTAAAAAAACATGAAGAGTAATTGCAGGGCTCCCAACCCACATTCTATTCCTGTGATTGCAGTTTGGATTCTTGCAGCACCCTGTAATTGAGCACTGCTCAATACTTTTGTGACTATTCTCAACATCAGAAGACTTATAGCTGCAGGAGATTTACATTAGCAGCTGGGTGATTTGTTCTGAGTTCTGGAATTTTTCTATTGTGCTGTTTATTGATTATAAAGGCCCTAGGATGTGGGTGGTGGGCTTGTACCTTTTAAGAAAGATTTTAATTTTGTTTATGTGTATGGGTATGTGTGTGTATGTATGTATGTGTCTGTGCATATATGTTTGGCTCCTGCAAAGGGGAGGAAACATCATCAGATCTCCTGGAGCTGCAGTCAAGGCCACTTTGAGCTGCCTGATCAGGGTTCTGGGAATTGAACTCTGGCCCTTTGGAAGAGCATCCATCTCTCCAGCCTGCAGCTGGCATTTTAATTGGAGGTAATTATGTTATACTACAGGAAAGAGGACAGATTTTGGTCATAACTCATGCTAATGGTGACAAACTCAATGCCATGAGTCGGTCTATTCATTCAGCATCTGAAACAACATCTCATTGGGTAAACACCAAGAAAAACTGCAGCTGAAAGCCAAGAAGGAAATCTAGTTGTTTGAGGCAGGGTTTCATCTCTATGTAGCGCAGGCTGGCTTTATCATGAACCTCCTGCCTCACCTTTCCATATCATTTTATGTATCATAGTTTATCTGTCATCCTGATTGATTTATTAAAAATTTTGTTAATTGTGGCCATTTTCCGTGATTCCTTTTTTATTCCTGCCAGTTTAATATGACTGGCTACCACGTGGGATGAGAGGTACATAGCAGACATTGGGGAAACCGCATCTTCTCATCACTGATAACCCGACAATCACCAGCTACCCTGCCTCTTAAGAAGACCTGACCGTTGCTTCTTGTTCTGGTGGTGGGTGAGGAGCTGACGCTGCTGTGGGGGAGCCAGTCCAGCTTCCTGCTTTTTGGAGAATGACAGGAATCTGAAAATTCTTTGTTGACTTAGAAATAGGTAAATGTCATGTGTGCGATGTATTATCATCTTTCCGTATTCCCTTTCTTGGTTGTTTGAGGCATGCTTGTCTCTAAACATTTCCAGATGTCTGGCGGCACTCCCCCGGGAGTGAATGTGAGCGAGCTAGTGTGCTTCACAGTGCCCTGGTGGAAGGGGAATTTTGGAGCTGGACATTCCCTTCATCATTACCATTTTTGAGCCTTCTCTGGATTGAGCAGATGTGGATATCTAGCCTTTTCCCTAGCATTTAGTTTTTGTTAGTTTTGTTGCAAAATCCTAGTTCAGGACAAGAGCTGGATAGTTAGGGTCCTGATGTAGCATTAATATAGTTTCATAAATTTGACTGTTAAATTTTACCTAACATTGATAGGAAGAATGAAGTGTGGCAGGCAGAGGACTCACTCATGAGCCCTGTGCATTCGCTGAAACTCTTTTCCACCTACCCTACAGGTGAACTCGGGGCAAAGGGGCTCGCTGGTGACTGGGTAGCACTGCTGTTAGAATGGAAGCAGAGGGGGAATCCAAATAAGGAGTGGTCTGAGAAATATTGTATTCTTAATGAATGATTAAAATTATTGTCAAGCCAAGTGTAATGGCGCACACCTTTAATTTTAGCACCAGGTGGCAGAGGCAGTAGGACCTCTGTGAGGTCTAGGGGAACTTGGTCTACAGAGTGAGTTCCAGGCTAGCCAGGCTGCATAACGAGAGCCTGTTTCAAAAATCCAATAACCAGAACCAAACAATATAAAAACTATATTCAATGCAAGTTAATGAATACCAATTCAATACAAGTTAATGATGTCAGACTTCGGAGTTCTGTGTGACATGGGGTCAAGTTTTCTTCCTGCTGCCATAGAGACAGGAACACAGATCGCACTCACGCTCTCCAGAAACTTCTTCTGCTGTGTTAAGGGGGCTGAGCCAAGTGGTCTACAGGCTCTCTTCCAGCTTAGGTTCTCTGTGTCTCAGATAGACACAGGCTCCCAAATGACACAGGCAGATTGGACCTTAGGTCATGTTTGTTAGGCCTGCTGGGGCGGAGGAGACCATCAACTACGTCTTGGTGGGCTCTCTCCTCGGAGGCTCCCACAGCTGCTTCGTTCACAAAGAACCCCTGTAATTTGAAGATGGGGTCTGCAGTATGGCTGGACCAATGGGCCAGCTGCTGACCAGAATGCCCAAAGACGAGTGATAGTCTTCCTTCTGTGGTTTGCTTTCTCTCTCTTTCCTGTCAACTCACTCTTAACAATTACTTAAATACTTCTTATCGGAGGCCCAAGAATAATTTAACTTAAATTGCACATATACATGAAAAAACTACTTAAGTTTGTTCCCCCTACACAATAGCTATTCTTTTATGCAGTCAGCACATTCCTTCTGAGCTTCTCCACCAGGTAACTTATTAAGTTCTAAGATGACAACCATGGCAAGGCAAACTTGGCTGTTGCCAAAAGGGCAGAGCATAGTTGAAACATATTATTATATGTGCTGTTTTCATTTCTAAAAATTTTAGATATTTGTGTGTGTGTGTGCATGCGTGCGCATGTGCACATGTCAACCTTGAATGTTGTTCTCAAGAGCCATCCACCTTGTCTTTTATGAGACAGAGTAACTGGGGTCTGGTGTTTGCCAGTTGGGTTCTGGAGATTTCCCCCTCTGTTCACCTTCTTGGCACTGGTACAAGCACCAACACACCCATCTTTTTATGTGAATGCTAGGGTTGAACTTGGGTCTTCAGACTTGCATATACTCTCTCTCTCTCTCTCTCTCTCTCTCTCTCTCTCTCTCACACACACACACACACACCCACACATACATACACACCCCCATAAAACTAAATAAAGCAAATATTTTACAAAAGAATAAATGTGGAAAAATAAAGCTAATCTCGACACCTCTGTGTGGTGCATGCTGCCGAATATCCAGCATTTGACAATGCATTGCTTCTCTCTTTATATTTGTTATTTCACATAGGGAAGGTATTCTTCATCTGTCACCCTGTACTGTAGGAAAGAACCAGAAGGACAAACCCCTGCAAATGATAGGGCTCGTGTGAACCCCTGGCATATTCACCCCATTGCAAAATCCCAATAGGAAACACAGCATATCCCATTGCCAAGTACGGCCTTTGAAAAGCCACAATTGTAGAGTTCTGCACACCAGTTTCTAATTCGCTTTTGTTTTTTATCCTAAATTACACGTAGCTGAAATTGTTTGTTCCGATGACAGATGAGGCTTGCGGTTTCCTGGCTTTCTTTTTTCTCTTAGGCTTGGAAGAGCTCTACTTAAGAAAATGGAGTCAGAAGAATAAGAAAAGTGCCGGTTCTGGTTCATCACCTCCAGTGCGTGCCTCCTGAATTCCTCTAGACCCACCCCACCCCCTGCAGGCCTTCTGTGTTCAGCCAGCACTGACCTCTTGGGTGCAGCTTCAGCAAAAACCAGAACACCGTGCATTGGTCTTTGGTGTTGGTGTGTTGTTGGTCAGGAACCCAGAGACTCTGGGACACAGGGTAAATGGTTCGCCTGCATCTTGAAGTCATCTCCCTTCCCCTTCCCTTTCTTTCCTGTTTCCACTAGGAGCGTGGAATTTCACAATATTCCTCAAATCTCATGGGCTACATTTAGAATCTGAGTGTCTACCTCTGTTTTTGTTTTCTTTTTTTATTTAAATAACATTTTTTCATTTATTTTACATACCAACCAGTTTCCCCTCCCCTTTCTCCTTCCATCCCCTCCACTTTTCCATCTACCCCCTCCCCATTCACGCCTCCTCCATCTCCACTCAGAAAGGGACACAACGACTCCCTCGGGCTTGCACATAGCTTGGCACATTAAGTTGAGGCAGACCCAAGCTCCTCCCCTTATGTTGAGGAGGGACCAGGTAATCCAGCATGGGGAACGGGTTACCAAAAGCCAGCTAAGTGCCAGGAAGAGAGAAATCCTGCTTTCACTGTTAGAAATCTTACTAAGGGACCAAGCTACACGATTGTCACGCACATGCAGAGGTCCTAGGCTGGTCCTATGCAGGCTCCCTGACTGTTGGTCCAGTGTCCATGAGCTCCTGGGAGCTCAGGTCAGCTGTGTCTATGGTGCCTCCCATCATGACCCACCTGGCTGGTACAATTCCTGCTCCATTTCTTCCAAGATTCTCTGAGCTCAGCTCAGCACAGCTCTTGTCGATGTATCTCTGCCTCTGCTTCCATCAGCCACTGGATAGAGTATCTCCGACCTGTTTTCAGCTTGTAACATTGAATCTTAAGTAACCCAGCATTTGTTTCTTATAATTTAGAAGGAAGGAAAAAGAGTGATAGGGTTTAAGGCTTCTGTCAAAATGGAGCAAGTTTGCTAGTCCAAGCCACATACACGTATGTAGAATGGATAGCCCATTCTTTTCCTTTCTTCAGATTTTTGTTTCTTTCTAGCTCCCCTCCCCTCCCCTCCCCTCTCAGTACCCACTTGTAGAGCATTCAGCCCCAGTGGTGTTCAGGGCTTTCTCACTGAGCAGCTTCTGTGTAATCAAAATACACAGAGTGAAATGGATGAAAATCTTCAACACTAGTGTGTGGACTATTGGAGCCCTCACAGTTTTCCGTGGCTTGTAGTAAGGGGGGGAGGGGAACTTCTCTGTCCAACATGGGTAATTACTGTTTCTTTCTGTAGCAACTGTATCCTCCGTTTGCTTCCCTCCCACCCACCGCGATTATGAGGACTATATTTACTATACATGACCCAGCTATGCTGCTTCTTGTCACACACCCAGATTTGACATCCTCCTCCATAGACACTTGTTCAGCCATGCTCGTTGCTGAATTATTCACAGTGACTAGGAAGCGGAAACAAAAGTTCCTTAACTGATGAAAGGATAAGAAAAATGTGGTGCATGTACACAGTGGAATATTGTAAGTTTGTAAAGAAAAAAGAAATAAAACTGCAGGTGAATGGGCAGAAGTAGAAAATGCTATATTGAGTAAGGTAGCTGTTTTGTGTTTCTGCTGTGGGGAGGGTCAGCTTGTTATAAGCTAGAGTTGTCTGAGAAGAGGAATCCTACAGATTAGCCTGTAGGCAAGCTGCTGTGGCATCTTCTTGATTAGTAATTGATGGGAGGGTCTAGCCCATTTGTGGAAGGTACCACTTCTGGGCAGGTGGTCTTGGATGGTATAAACAGGCTAAGACATGAAGCACAAGCCAGTAAGCAGTGTTCCTCCATGGTCTCTGCACTAGCTCCTGCCCCAGCTTCCCTCAGTGCAGCCTGAGAGCTGTAAGCTGAAACAAGTCTTTTCCTCCACAAGCTGCTTTTGGTCATGGTGTTTATCACAGAGTAGAAACCCTATCTAAGACAGTATCTGAGACCCAGAAAGACAAATGTTCTGTCTTATTCATGGTTCCTAACTTCCAACCATCACATATGAGTCAATCACCTGAAGTACCAGCAGACACCAGGAAAATAGAAAGGGACCATGGGGCATGGGGATGGAGCTCAGGATAGGGCTGGGGAAGTCAGACACAAATGATGGAAAGTGGGGGATGGGAACAACAGAGTTGGGGAGGCTTGCCTGGAGAGAAGCAGGGGTGGGGTGGGGAGTGGGGGGGCATAAAAATCCTCTTTTTTAATATTGTGAAAAAACAAAAAGCAAAAACAGCCTGCAATGATGAAATGTCTGAAATCACTAATGACGCACCAATTCCCTTGCCTAGCCACAGGCTTCCTTTTATCCTTCTCCCACCGCCGTTGTCCTTTTAGCTGCGCCTCTCGGCTTTGACATTGTGCTTTAAACCTGTTTACAGGGAAAGATGGACTCAAGCTATGCTGAGAATTTTTCTCTTTTTTGATGCACATATCTGTCTAAATCGGTAACAAATGTTTTCCTGTGGGTTTAAAATATTCTTGGGAAAATATTAGCAGATATTTTTAAATACTTTTTATGAATCAGCCTTATTGAATACTGAGGGAAAAAGATGAAGGATTATGGATATTATTTCCAGATTCTGTAATTTGCATGGTCAAGGGAGCAGTTCACCAGCTCTCTGTTTGCTGTGAAACATTCTTCTGCACCATCTTCTGAAAATTAAGGGAAGTTTTGCAACGTTTTTGAACTTAGTATGAAATTTTTCCAACTTTGGTTCCTATAAAACTCTGATTTTTTTTGACATAATGATGCTTCCCAATTGTTGTGGAATAGAATATTTATTTAACTATGTAAAGATGTGTTGCCTTTGTTTATGCTGCATTTGTTTAACTATGTAAAGACGTGTTGCATTTGTTTAATTATGTAAAGACGTGTTGCTGTTTCACCTCTCCTGCCTAAGGCACCTGATTGGTTTAATAAAAGGCCGAACATCCAATAGTTAGGCAGAGAAGGGATGGGTGGGGCTGGCAGGCAGAGAGTGGGTGGGGCAGGATGGACTGTATGTAGATGAGATAAACGAGGTTCAGGCAGCAGATTAACAACAGCGGGTTCAGTTAAAAACGAGCTATTCAGAAACAAGCCTCAGCTAAGTCTGAGCATTCAAAATTAATACTAGGTCTCTGTGTCATGATTTGGGGGGTTGGTGGCCCAAGAAAGCCTGCAACACCTAATGATACAAGGAGATGCTTGTAAGGGTTATTTGGCTTTGAACCTCCTTATTTATGAAGCATAGAACTGGGCAATTCCGCACTGTGTGACTCTTAGCAGGATACCAAACTTGCCTCTTGTTGAGAATTCTGGGACCCCCTATTGGTGTTCCTAGCTGACTCTGCTAGGGGCATTTGCTGGATGTAGGCTATTGGGTATCTATACCCAGAACTGAAGGATGGGCAGTCCACTCAGTGGACTGTTGCCATGGTGGTGGAAACACGTAGTTACCAAGGCAGTGAGGAGAGTGGTCCAGGCAGTGGCATTGTGGCCCAGGTGGTACGAAGTTGGTGTGCTGAGCTTAGCAGAAATACCAGCCACAGGTTCCTCGGTGTGATTTTGCTCAGGCAGACTCCAATTTGCTCTTGGTTGTTTGCCAGCACCCTGCTCTAGCCTCCTCAAAAATGACGTGAACATATCTGACATGATTTTAATTCTATTTCTGCTTCAGAAGCCAATGATATTAGATTGGCTATTTTTATTATTTGCTTCTAAGAACCCTGATGGATGTGGAATTTGACCCAGGGAATGGCTACAGGAAGTAGAACTGCCAGGACACGTGTGGCGACTGGGGTTGCTGTCTGGGTTGGCTGGAGCAGATGGTAGTGAAGAACGCAGCTCTAGCAGAGGTGGGATATAGGCACGCTGTCACACACAGAGGACACCACACAGGGGAGACCCCATGGGCTACTGGAATGAAGTGCACAGGGAGGGCAAGGCTCACAGGCACACGCACACACAGGGCTTCCATTAAACAGCTCTGAAGGAATGAGAACCAGCAGCAGTGAGGTGATGTGGCTACCGCTTCTTACCAAGACAGGTGGTTTAAAGAGAGAGAACACGGACTAAAATCCCTAAGTTACCTGTCTCACTATGGCTCAGAACATAAAATATTCCTATGGACAAATGTAAAGAATTCTCTCGCGTAATTTGTTTTGTGAAGGTGAAAAGTCAAATGCAGAATGCCAAATTATAGTGTTGGTTAAATCCATAGCCAGGTCCCTTAGGCTAAAGTTATGACATATCCAGGGAGTGGGACCTAAAAATAGGCAGGGGATACAGTAGAATCTGGTGAACTCAGGGTGCTCTAAGTCCCCAGAGTCCTTTAAGCCAATTCTGCCAGCTAAAGAAGTCCTGCACCTCACTTTGTTGGGGTTCTTCCTGTCTTGAAAATGTCTGTCTCCTGACTCCAGCTGTGTTAGTAAGGCAGCTCAGTTCTCTTCACTCATTTTGTGGTGCTGTAATCACACTTGGATCCTGGCATACCTCAAAACACCGCTGATAAAGGCAAAGCTAGAAGGAAACATTGTATGGTGGTAAAAAGTTGCCAAACCTTGCCTATTATCACTGACAAAACACTCAGGGAACGTACTTGACAATCACATTTGAAGGGTGCAGGACAAGTAAAGAAAAACAGAGTTTTAGCTGGGTTGGATTTATTGCCAGGGAAGCACTGAGCCAGAGACTCTGCATCTAATATGCTAACATGAATAGATGACATTAGTCCTAATAGTTTCTTTGATCTGTTAACCAAAACTTGAACCTTAGCCCTAAATGAGATGCTAAAAATTGTGTTATGGGTTCACAAATACCAACACCCAAGGCTAAGATTGTTGCAGGGGTGAGGGTATGTCCTGAGCGTGGAGTCCTGTATGACAACTGTATTCCTTAAGAGGGTCTTGATGGAGACTTTTGGACAAGAACCTGGAAGATTAATGATGAAGGACCACTGGAGTCTTTGAGAACAAGAGAACCATTCTGCACTGGCCAGTTGTGCTGATGGATGAGGCTACAGTTGTTGCTAGGGACGTTAGGCACATGCAATAGTGCTTTAGAAGTCCTAGCACTGTACCACCAGAAGACACTGTGGGTAAAATAATGGCTATAATATGCACAAAGATGCATATTTAAACAGGACTAATTAATAAGGGTCCTTGGAAATGACCATTGATAACAGGATCTCAGTAACCGAAATAGTCACAGAATTAACTATGTCATCTGGTTTTTATAACAGAAACTCTTAGGTTGGTTTAAGCCATTACAACAAGAAATTGTGCCTCTTGCTCAGTTCCCGGACAGAGATCGGTTCCCAAGTTCACCATCCCTAAGCAGGGCATTATGAAAGACCCTTGAGTGTATTTCTTAGAACAACGAGAAAAGAAAATATCGAGACTCCTCAGAGACTCCTGGATGTGTGCTTTGTTCAAGATACAGTCTCTTGGTTGCAGCAACTCAACTCATGCTTTGATTCTCGCAGTGCATTTGCTTAACTGGGAAAGGCTTCTTTCTTGTAGGCAAATGAGTGCATATTCCAAACAGTTTGCTTTTACTGGATAGAGGCAATACAGTGACTTTACAGCCTTACATAAGGTTATGTCTTCTGTGTGACTGTCACCAATCTGTCTTCAAGGAACAGGACACTCTACCTTGTTCATTTGCTATGACAACACCCCAATAGGATTTTGAGAGTAAGGTGTAGCAGGTGCCAATGATGCCTTGATATAAGATACGTGTGATATAAAATATATATCTTGATATAAGATACATGAAAGGAGACAGCTCCCAGTCTTCCAGCATGCAACAGTGAGCTATACTCGCTGCCCCTCATACATATACATATACACAGGAATGCTTATATAATGTTGCAGAAACTTTATTTTGCTATGAGAAATAGCCCTAAAAAGGTCATATGCTAGTGTCTTGGTAACGATGAAGAAAGGGAAAAGTGATTTAGGAAAGTTATGGGTTAGAAGGTAGAAGGCTGGTGAGATGGATCAGCAGTGAAAAGTGCTTGTTTCAGAAGCCCAGCAACCTACAGAAAGTGGAAGGAAAGAACAGACTGCACAGCATTGCCCTCTGAATCCCACACATGCACCACCCCCCACTCACCCCCCACCAATGGTAAATACAAGTTTGAGACAGTGGGAATGCTGGGTGAAGCAGGAAGTTGTTCTGGGAACTAGAGCTGAGTTATACTGTTTATAAAATGCCATGCCAGTTGTCAGCATCATTGCAAGGTCCCCACAGCATGGCAGGTAGGTGAAATGAATGATGAGGGGAAAATGCAGAGACTCGCTCTGGCTGACTGGAGGATGGCCTTCTCAAAGGCCTTTAAATTGAGAACTATATAATGTCCCAAATAAATTGGTTTGTGATACTAGTATGGTAAAATTGTAAAGAAACTAAATCTATGCATTATTTGAAACACAGATTTAAAAGTGCAAACATAATATTAAAGTAAGGGGGGACTCGAAAAATGGCTCAGCCATCAAAGGCTGGGCTCACAACCAAAAATATAAAAGAAAAGGATCACCTTTTTTTTGAGAATAAAAAATATGGATTAATTATGATAAGGACGTATATCTATCAATCTATCTATATATATCTGTATGCAGCATATATCTCATCCAGAAGCAGCATCTTTTTCAATTAAAAGTTTACTATATTCTTAACATATCAAAATACTTTTCTAGGTTCTGAGAATAGAGGAGTGGATTCATCGAAGCTTCTACACACATGGGGCTTAAGTGCCAGGAGGGGAGACTGTACAATGAATATGTGACTCGTATATGGTGGTCCTTCCTTATCCGTGGGGCATGGTTTCCATGATCCCCAGTGGCTGCCTGAAATGATGGCTAGTGCCGGACACAACACACTCCATGTTTTTTTCTGTATATACAGACTCATGATAGAGTTCAACTGATAAATTAGCTGTAATGAGAACTGACAGCGAGAACCAGTCATAAAATGGGGTGAATACAACAGTTTCTCCCCTGAAAGCATGCGTATCATCTTGCTATGGCTCAGAACGTCTTATTGTTCCGTGCTCACCCTGTGATGAGGCGAGAGGACCCAGTGCTTGTGTGATGACTCATTGCCCGCAGCATGAGGCTGAAGTGGACTCACCTGGAGGGATTGTTGATACCATAAAAGTGATCATAAGCAAGGTGGCCGCTTGGTGGGGACATCATAGGCCCCTGGGATGGAACAAGCGATTTCCCCATGCTACCCTGAACAGTGCACAGTTTAAGACTTATCAATTGCTTATTTCTGGAACTTTCTTCTTCATATTTGGAGAGCATGTTTTCCTAGGGGTAAATGAAGCCACAGAATGTGAAACCATGGATAAAAGTATACCTACTATAGTATCCCAAAGGGCTATGTGCTACCTGTGTAGGAACAGGAAGCCGAGGAAGGGCCCAAGCAGAGATGGTGCACATAGAAGCCTTGGTGTTTTCAACTGGGAAGGGCTCAGGGAGATGACGCGTGGACAAATGGTTGGAAGGGACAAGGCAACATGCCCTAATTCTGGTCAAGAAGCATTTTCAGAAGATAGACAGTAAGGACAAAGGCACTAAGGCAGGAGCATGGCTGCTATATTCAAGGACTAGCCAGCCAATGAGCAAGGCTGGGTGGAGTGATGAAGAAGGGGAGATATAGGAGAAAAAGGCTGAGAAGTGATGAGGAACCTAATTCCCATGCACGTCATCTCTGAGGGAGCTGGGGTTGGATTGAATGTTTCTGAACAGGAGCACATACAACTGTCCTACTGACATTTTGCTGAGATTGCTCTGGATTGAGACTTGGCTAGGAGGCTAGCACAGGTGACAGCAGAAAATCGGAACTGCGGGCTAACAAGGAGACCTGGCGTGAAGGAACGATGGAGTGCAGTGTGGAGGGAATGGCAATGAGATAGGTTGGGAGCAGAAGCAAAAAGACGTTTATACGGTTGTACGGGCGGGCGCTGTGAAAGAAGCAGACTGTCACCGGGACCACTACAGTCTCTTACCGGAGTAAGCAAGCAGAAGTTGTTATTCACTGAGATGGGGAAGAGTGTGCAAGGACTAAAGGTAACAGCAGAAAATTGCTAAATTTCAGGTGTACATTGTAAGTCTGAATGGAGATATTAATTAGGCAGTTGGTAGGGGAAAACCCAAGCAAGACTTTGCACATGGGAATCAGCACTATGTGAATGCCAGGCGTCACTAAGAGAGTGAGGATGGAGAGAAGAAAGGGAGAGACCCAAAGACTGAGCCCTGGGGCTTTCCCTAAGGTAAAGAGGTTGGGATACTCTGGCCAAGGGGATGGAGGAGGGGCAACAGGGAAGAGGGGTGGGGAAGTCAGAGGTAGCAGCGATCTGGAGGCCAAGGGAAGAGAGATCAGTTACACAGGCTACACACTGCTGCAAGGCCAGGGGTGGATGATGGGTACTGAGCACTGATTTGCTGTTTTAGGAATCCCGAGGGAACCGGTCCTTGGACAGGATCATGCCAGTAAAGTGCTAGGCAGGCCCTTTGCAGTGGATTTAAGAGGATTTTGGTGACCATTTAAGAGTAATTACATTAAGACAATTGTCTTTCATAAGGAAAAAAATGAGAAGCCAGCTGTGGGCGTACAAGGCTGTAATCCCAACACCCAGGAGGCAGTGGCAGGAGGACTGTCATAATTTTGAGGCTAGCCTGGGCTGTATAGCAAGATCCTTTGCCAAAAAATTGCCCCTCTTCCTAAAAAAATATACAAAGAACTCAAGAAACTAGACATTAAAATTCTAAATACCCCAATTAAAAAATGGGGTAAGGATCTGAATAGAGAATTCTCAACAGAGGATGTTCGAATGGCCAAAAGATACTTAAGGTCATGTTCAACTTCCTTAGCAATCAGGGAAATGCAGATCAAAA
>PVIU01003345.1:0-147738 GCA_004026605.1 Ondatra zibethicus | reverse complement strand
ACCCCCGCATCCCACCCTCACCCCCGCTTGCTCTTGTGCTCTCCTTCATGAACTAAAACAGCATGGAGTCGCTGCCTACACCATGGACTTCCCAGCTCACAGAACCACAAGCCAAGTCTCTCTCTCTCTCTCTCTCTCTCTCTCTCTCTCTCTCACTCACTCTTTCCCTCTCACTTCATTGCCCAGTCTCAAATCATCCCTGGGCCATGTTCAACTTGCTTAGAGTCCGTTCCCAGCCTGGAGGCCAGTTTGAATCACTGGTAACTATCTGGACTGTCTTGATCACCTGTCTCAGCTGTGCCCCACCCCACGGCTCAGAGCCTAAGAGCTCTCCAGTATGTTCATAAAATACTTTTCTCTAAGATCCTCAACAATCCCAGCCTGTTTTATGAAGCCTTCTTTCTAAAGGAACATTATTCTCGATCCTTGCTACCTGTCTGCATGGGACCTACTCTTCAGATGTCCTATTTGTGAGGACAGCCCTACTTGGTTATGAGGTGGCAGAGGGGATAGCTTGCCTTATACCCTTGGGCAATCAACTATCCTCCTAAATGCTGGGTCTCTTATCCTGTGACTTCCAAGAGAAGCCTGACTTCCAAGGACTGTGGTCTGTTCATGATCAGGGGCTTCCAAGCTCTCTGGCCAGAAAGAAGCCATCAGCTTACACTCAGCAAAGACTCAGACACCGCGTATCTACTAATCAAAAGACAATCCAAGAAACAGTTACTGGATAATGGGCCTGAATAGGATGCCTGAACCCTGGAGTCAACACACACTTGATGGAACTCCCTCCCCGTGTTAGTCTCAGATAGATTTGATTAGCTCTTGTCCAAATCCCGAGAAATGAGGTCACTCGGCTTTCCTTCATGCTGGCTTAACTGAGTCCCCTAGGTCTGCGAACCTCCTGCCGCCCCCAGTCTGTGAGTGTACTCAGCTCTCAGCCCCTGCGCAGGACAGGTGTGAGGCACACTTCCTCAATGTATTCTTTATCTTTGTCGTTGCTACGACAAAGCACCGGGCCGAGGCAACTTAAGGAAGGGTTTCTTCTGGCTCACATTTCTAATGGACAGTTTATCACAGTAGGGACATGGTGGCAGGGATGTGAACATGGCAGGGGACACAGTGGCCGGGGAGACGCCATGGTGAGGGTATGAGCTGACTGGCCACACTGCCCCCTCAGTCAGGCATGGAGGATGTATGCTGGTACTCAGCTTGTTTTTTCATCTTTACTCACCCCAGACTCTAGTCCATAAGATGATGCTACTCAGACTGCGGCTGGGTTTCCCTGCCTCAGTTAAATCTTTCTGGAAATAACCTTAAGGACACAGCAGAAATAAATTCTCGCAGCTGTTCTGAATCTAGTCAGGTTGACAGTGAAGATCCACCCTGAGACATACCTCATTTCATTCAGCAGGCCTTCGGAAACAAAGGGGGAACATGCTCAGATCGCCCCATGGTCCATAGAGTTCATACCCCAGCCCACCGTTTAGGGACCCACCATGATTCTACATGCCAGCAATAGGCCATTCCTCACAACACATGTGCCAAAGCACCTTAGGCCCAGGACAGCCAGAGCAAGCAGGACAGAGAATCCTCTCTGGGTGCTGGTCCCTAGAGCTCTGCGGTCCTCATTTCTGATGGCAGCCATTAGTTGATGGACAACCCTGCCCAGGACATGAGTCAAAGGACCCAGCAAAATCCCTGCACTGCTGTTGACTGGTGAAGTGGCTTCTAGAAAGTCACCATTCACCTCGTGACTCTAGAGCAATGGTTCTCAATCTTCCTAATACCGCAACCCTTTAACATAGTTCCTCCGGTTGTGGAGACCCCAACCATAAAAGTATCCGTTGTTACCTCATAACTGTAATTTTTCTACTGTTAAGAATCTCAGTGTAAACATCTGTGTTTCTTAATGGTCCTAGGCTACCACTGTGAAAGGGCCATTTAATCCCTAGGGGGTTTTGGCCCATAGGTTGAGAAGCCCTGCTCTAGAGCTTCACCCTTGACAAAGAAGATGGCCAAAGATGGGAAGAAATCATATAAAGCATTCCTGGAGCTTCAAAGGCAAAGGAAACTCCAGATGTCCCCATTGTCCTGATAGAGACGACACGTGATGTCACATTTTGCTACCAAATACGGCCTGGAGGCCAGTCCTGAGGCCTAGGCTCATCAGGTCTGAAAGAGCAGTAGGCATTGCAGACACCACTTTGGTCAGTGGCAGCTGAGGTCCCAGGCCTGCCGTGCTGGCCTAGAGTTGGGGGTAATATTATAGAGTGAACCAGAGCTTTGAGCAGACATGGTTTGCTTTGTGACTTTGCTTCATTAGTGCTTGACAGACTTGCAGAGAGGCCTTAAAGTCCACTGCCCAGGCTCCTATGCATGGTGGCTGAGGTGTCCACAGACCTGTGTCTTTCTTTCCTTTAAAAGAGGAAGAACCCCAGTCATATCTCTGCCCTAGTTCTCCTTCTCAGACACTGTGGATTGGGCTAGCCTCCCACCAGGCTCCTTGTCCACTTTTGGTTTCAGTGGCAGGGCTCAGTAGTTTAGGAGTGCCTAGGTAGTGCCATCCAGTGAGGAACAGGGGTGTTGAAACACTCATTTGGCATTGGGATTCAGAGAGGCAGCTCTTCCCAGGGGAATTCTGCCCCTAGGCATATTTAGTTTTAGTTAATAATGTATTGAGTTTGCATACACGGGTTACTTGTGCTTTTTGATGCTCAGAGTTAGCTCAGCAGTCTGTTCTGGAAGCAGTCTGCTCTGGAAGCAGAGCAGAGATCAAGATGAGATCTGAATGTTGTGACAAACTACCCAAGACAATCAACTTAATAAGAGCAAAGGTTATTATGGCTCACGGTTTCCAAGGTTTTAGTACACGGTTCCATGGTCCTTTTGTCTTTAGACTGGCAGCATGCTACAGGGAGGAGTGCAAGGCAGAGCAAGCTGCTCACTGATGTGGCTGGCAAAGAATAACAGAGACAGGCTTGGGCCCCAATATCCTCCTACAGCCATGACCCCAGTAATCTGCCTTCCTTTCATTATACCCCACCCACTAAAGGTTCCGATACTCCCCATAACAGCAACACGGGCTGGAGACCAAGTCTTTAACACATGGGCCTTTGGAAAGAACTCTCAACACAAGGATTGCAATGGAGCCATTCATAAATCTGATGGCCTTGGGGGAAAAGCTCTCACTGGAGGTAGGAGGGAAGTGCCCTCACGTCTGTCCCAGGGATTCAGGGCAGCGCTCTCATGTAAAGCACATGGGTGGCACCATTCCATCTTCAGCACCAAGAGGAATGGGGGATCTTTCCCAGTATCCTCCATTCCATAAACACTCTTTTGGGCTGTGTCTTCCTATGCAGGGGATGAAGCTGTGGATAAATCAAGAAGCAATGTGCCTTCCTGGGGTTCCCTGTGTCTGGGAAACAGACACAAACATGAGTGATCAGATCAAAATCATGAAAGAGGAAGTACAGAGGCAGAGGGAATACGGGGCTGTGTGGGCGAGTGTAAGATCAAGAGAGCATCCCTGAGGACACAGCTTTAGTCTGACACTCAAAACAATGGGGAGCAAAAAGGAGGGTAGAAAGTGGGGGAGCAGGTGGAGGAGACATCCATGGCAAACAGCGAGTGCTGAGGCCCAGCTGAGGGAATCCAAACGGCGTAGCGTGCTAGAAGCAACTCATATTGGTGCTAGCAGAAGGCCAGAAGCAGAGCCAAGAAAGGCAAGTGAAGTAGTCTGAGCTCCAAGGTCAAGGGCCTCGCAAACCATGTCAAGGACACTTTTTCCTAAGGCAACAGGAAGACACTGAAGGATTTTAATCAAGAATGTGACAGCCAAAGATTTGCATGGCACACATGCACTCCATCTAATGAGCTCAATTTGCAGCCGCTTCCCGAGGAAATTGGTGCTAGGCTTAACCCATTGCCGACTTGAGAAAATGAACCGGTAGAAGGGGAGCACTGAACAGCTGCTAAAGCTCCAGGGCTTGAGCAGAGGGTGGTAAACCAGGCTGCCTTTGGATACTGGGGTTGCAAATGGCTGACGGGTGGATTCATCTTAGAATCTGTGACGGGCCGATTTCTCTGACTTCACTTGCATTATCCTTTCTAGTATCATGTTACTCCCTGTTCCTCCGGCAAGGATGGCTTCCATTCGGCTCAGACGACGTAATTGTCTAGGCAGCAGAAGGTGGTCAGTCAGTACGATTTGTACATGGTTGGGTCTGCATTTGGGGACTGCCGGGCTGTCTTCAAGCCCTGGGCAGCTGCTTCCAAAGAAGCCTAATGCTTGGCATTGCTTCCAACTCACCAAGTGTATTCTTGAAGCGTCTTGCAGAGGCTCGGTGGGTCATAATGGGTTTCTGATATGGTGACAATTGCTTTCTGGCCACGGTTGGTTAGCTCAATTGGATAGAGCGTTGTGATTGAAGCCAACGCTCAGGTTTCACAGGCTCACAGCTCAGCTTCACAGTTGTGGATGACACCTGGAACTCTTGCCAGCCTCGGAGAGAAACAATCCTTGAGGTAGAAGCCTGGCTCTTCCAGTGCAGGGATGTGAGACCTGCAGACAGCGTCTTGGCTTTTCATGTCTGCTCCTGTGTGGGTTCTTGCCCTGTTAAGCGAGAATGATAATAACCCTTTTCTCCTGGGGTTGTTACAAGTATCAAATGATACAGCATGAGGAGAGGGCACAGTGATGTCCCCTGTGTGGCGAGTGGCCCACAACAGTTGCATATAAACTGGAACTCTGCCTGTTATTGGAATCAAAAGCTTCAGCTGAGCAGGTACAGAGGAGTGACTAGCTCTAAGACAGAGCCTCTTCCTATGTAGGTCAGGAGGCTGGCCTGCTGCAAGCGAGGCTGGGAGGCCCATGGCCCTCTGTCACTTGGAAACAATTCTGAAGGTGGCCTTGAAGATGCCTGGATTGGGACCCTGTAGGAGTTCAGAGCAGTCCCAGACTCATGAAAATGTGAGATCGTCAAGCACAATTCAGGACTGGGCTGGGATGAGAGGAACCTGATACCCGGTACCACCAAGTTCCTGGCAAACCTTGGATAGCTCAGGGGCACAGGGGTTGTTAGGAGCAAAGAGTGAAAAGACTGGGTTAAAATCCTCAGTCTCCCACTCGACTTGTTTAACCCCTGCAGGCCATTAAGCCTTTCTCTGCTTCTGTTTCCTTTCTTGTAAGTTGGTGTGACTCTGTTGCCCACCCCATGTGACTCTATTGTCCACCCCATGTGACTGTTGTTTACCCCATGTGACTCTGTTGCCCACTCCGTGTGACTATTGTTCACCCCATGTGACTGTTGTCCACCACGTGTGGCTCTATTGTCCACCCTGTGTGACTGTTGTCCACCCCATGTGACTCTGTTGTATCCCGTGTGACTGTGGTCCACCCCGTGTGACTGTTGTCCACCCTGTGTGACTCTGTTACCCACCCTGTGTGACTCTATTGTCCACCCCGTGTGGCTCTGTTGTCCACCCCGTGTGACTCTGTTGTCCACCCCGTGTGACTGTTGTCCACCCCATGTGACTCTGCTGTCCACCCCCGTGTGACTGTTGTCCACCCCGTGTGACTGTTGTCCACCCCGTGTGACTGTTGTCCACCCCGTGTGACTCTGCTGTCCACCCCATAGTGGTGTGGGGAAGGACTGAATGAGATGCTAAGCAATCCATGCAGTGACACTCTCTTGCTGAATGCTGCTCCACTGAGCCATATCAGGGCTCCAGTCTGGGACTTGCACATCTCAGTCCGCTCTGAGCTCCTATACCCCAGTGCCTACATTTGCCATGCTGTCTCACTAGAATGCTTTTATGTCTGTCTTCCCTCTACAAGTCAGGCTGTCTCATTGATGTCTGTCTTTCAGTACTGAAGACTCATGCAAATACTGTGGACTAGCCAGAAGATGGACTGTCACCATGACGCCTACATCACTGTACCCATAGCTCTTATTCTCCTCGGGAACCCGCTGGGTGACCTTGAGTCATTTATTCCCTCACCAGCTCAGGCGCTGCTTCTCATTTAACCCAGCTGGAGGAATCTTTCTGATTCTGATGTTTTCATTTCATCACAATGTGCCTGATCCTTTCCGAGAAAGGCCTGTCTCCTACTTTGAGGGGCTATAAAGAATGCTGGGATTTTCTTCTGGGAATGGGAGTTTCTTCCAGGGTGGCGGGAGGACATCCTGGAGACGTTTTGATGCATCCCAAAAGGAAATGGAGATGGGTACGCAGGAAAGTCTTCTCCTGGCCTTGATTTTTGCTTATTAGTCTGGACTCCATGGAGATAGGCTATCTGGGAGAAAATCATTTTAATAACTGAAAGGAAATGGAATTAAGGATGCCGGCTGCTGGCTGACCAGAGCTGGGTGACTCTCCTGTGGGGAGTTAATTTGTGTCTGCTCCTGTTGCCTATCTGATTAGATGTTCGTTCATGTGTCACTCTGCCAAGAGTTTCCATTGAGATGGTCCCTTGTGATATGGATTCAAGGGCTTTGTGAGGGCAGAGGGTTGGGGAGGTGCCCAGGGTTAGGGGAGGCATAGTGAAGGATGCTTGGTCCATGCAGGATGGCTCTAAATGTGGTGTGCACATGGCAACACAGAGGACTGGACTGAGGGTCATCAGCCCCCCTTTGAGAAAGGGGCTAGATTTCCACAGCATGAATGGACAAAGTCCTATAATCGCAACAGTTCCGTGTGTACCTGGGTTGTCACCTACTCAGTGCACAAACCACAGATAGCTTTGATCATTCACCTCTATGCTGGAAACCTCTGATCCTTCAGGTAAGAGCTGATACAGAATTCAGTTTGCCTTGGGATGCAAGGCCTGATGTTCCCTCATGCTGAGAAGGGGGAGTCAGTGTGTGGTTTCATCAGTGTGTGCGGAACAGCTGAGGCTCAGGACAGGCACTGAGCCCTCAGTCCCGGATGCGGGCAGTTGGGGCGGACTGCTTTCAGGCCTGGTCATGGAGCGGACACGGCAGGTGTGGGAAGGCTGAGGACCCTGTCAGGCGTCTACTGTTGTATTTTACAGAGAAGTTAGCAACATTCTCTGAAAGAATCCAGGCCCATCATTGATCTAGACTGGATTGGACAAAGAGAGCAGCATCAAAGAGCAGATCCTAGGTCAAGGAAATGTTCACAGGCTTTTGAGACATTCCATTTTCTCCTAGTCCATTCTGTTACTGTTGCTACTAATAGTAAGGTTGCTTGATAAATCTCTTCAAGTCTTGTTTTTTTTTTTTGTTTTTTTTGTTTTGTTGTTTTGTTTTTTTTTTTTTTTACTTTTGCATCATCCTGGAACCCAGGATTTTATATGTGTAGGCAAGTCCTCTGTACCTGAAACACTCTCTCAGTATTAAATATTTTAAAATTTGAGAGAGGGTATCACCATCACTATGTTGCTCCAGTTGACTCTGTACCTACTTTGTAGTCTATGTACATCTTCAACCGGTAATCCTCCTGCCTCAGCCTCCTGAGTGGCTAGGATTACAGGCCTATGGCACCATGCCCTGCCTCAGCCTGTTGGTTTGCTTGCTTTTGAGACAGAGTCCAGCTAAATAGCCTCAGAAAGTATTGAACTTTTAAACCTCCTGCCTCAGCCTCCTGGTTGTCAGTATTATAGGAATGCCCCACCATGCTGGGCTTCTTCCAACATTTAATTAAATCAGAATCTCTAGGTGCAGGGAGTGACAAGGATTGATTATTTTTTAATTAAGCAAAGCTATCAAAAGTAGCATAAAACTAAACTAGTTCAACTCCCAGATGATCTGAGCACACACCCAAGGTTCAGGAGCAGAGCATGGCCTAGATTAGGCAGACAAGGGGCACAATACAGGCTGGAGGTTACTGGTAGGGCTGTGGCATGGGGACCGCTCAACGCAGGCTAACTAGGGGCAGTAATGCTCAGTTTTCAATGTCAGCAGCACTAGCTGGGTCACTGGTGGCCATCATAGACAGGACATGCAACAGAGTCACTTATCAGACCTCAGACAGATGATACCTTGTCTCAGGGGGCATGTGGCTTAATTCATAGCAAGAGAAAACTGGGTTAAGCCCAGGAAAGTGGGTTATGGCCATAAAAGGCTTCCCTGTGAATACATCTTCCCTGAGATGAAGGACCAGAGTGGCGATGACTCTTCTGGAAGCTACGGAACTCTGGCTGGCCCTTTATAAGGGCCAGTAGGGCTGCGGCTCTCTGTGAATGTCATCTGAGGGTGGTACACCTCTTTGCTGGAACACCGAGTGAAGACTCCGGAAGGCTGAGGACAGCAAGGACAGGGCACCAGAGCCAGCAGCTGCTCACTGACATAGCAGCCTAGGCAGGTCCCTCTTCCTGCCCTGGATATGGTCACGGTTCCCAAGCACTGAAGGAACTGGTGGGGGCATGTCAGCTGGGTCTTCATTTGAATACAATAATAGTGAGGAGACTCCAGGGGCCCCTGTGGGGTAGTGGTTAGGCCTCTGACGCTGGCTTTCCGCTCTGGAGTTCCCATGGAGCCGAGCAGGGACCAGCATCAGGCTGCAGACCTCTTGTGCCTACAAGGAGACGGGTGGGCAGAAATAGGGACGTGGACCTCATGAATGGAACCTGCTTTGAGAGGTGGCAGAGTGGGGGAGGGGAAGAAGTAGTGGGTGGAAGGGCAAGGCCGAAGAAGAGAGGCCTCATATGCTTGCTTGTGTTTTCTGCATGCAAGACTCCAGCTTCTAGCATATTTTTAAATCCATCAGATGTGAAAGGCTGTTTTAAATAGACCCATGGTGTGAAGCTAGTAATTCTACTTGCTACAATAGAGAAGGTGGCAGGGCCCTGCCAGGGACTCAGCACCTCTGTCCACACCAGGGAACATGTAGAACTCTCTGGGGGACTCTTAGGCCAGGTGCTTTCCTCCACAAGATGAGACCTATAAGAAGGAGGGGAGAGAGGATGGAGGGAGAGGACCTGGGTGATGAGGAAGTGGGTGCATTCTTTCCTTTCCTCAGGTCTGGGTACAGTGGGGGTGTGGGCCTTGGGAGTCATCCGTTCCATGACTCCCATTCTTAGGAGCAGAGGACCAGGAGTGCTTACTCCATTTCCGGCCAGAGCTCTGGGAGGTCAACTCCTCTGGGAGATTCTCCAACCTTATGTTCTGTTTCCTGGCTCTAACCCAACCTCTGGAGCTGCTCAGAGCAAGTTTAATGCCAACGTCTGCCTGTGCCTCTGGAATATGAGCTTCCCTTTTCCTCTCCAGCTTTTCTTCATCAGTAATGGTTTCAGTGCAAATCTCTTTAGAGCTCAGATGTTCCTGGGTGCTTTTGAATTTATTTCTGCTATGGTCAAGGCAGAATTCCAGGATCAATGAGAGTTGGCTGTTGGCTGTTGATATTGTCACCAAATACACTCTCTTGTATGCACTCTGGGGCCTCTAGATAGTCCTGTTGGCACACAGGGGTCCCACTGATGGGTACCTGCCCTAAAATGGTGGAAGCAAATACACAAACAGAAGCTTGGGCACGGATAACATGCATACCAAGAGTCCCGAGGGCCTTCCTCTGCAGGCTCCAGGGAGGAGTAGAGAGCCAAGGGCTTGGAAGAGGTCCCCAGGGTGTGAAGACTGGGGGGCTATTGTGGCAAGAGCATGGCATTTCCCTTGTGAGGCTTTAGAGGTTTCTTCCTCTCATTTGTCTTGGAATTCTGAGGGCAGGAAATCTGCTTGTTTTCCTCTAGACTCCCTCAACTCCTCAAGTACCCCAAAACCAACTAGAAGCACCCTCGAGCTTCACTTTCAGATGGGAGAAAATCAATCCTTTCTTGATGTATAGACAATTATTCCCAAAAATGTTTTTTCTTGAATATTAAGGAACAAAATTTAGTTTAAGCCACTTAAAATGTGTAAGTCAGTACCTTTAAGTACATTTACATTCTCACAGAGAACCATTCCCATTCTCCATTTCTAGAACTTTCTCACTACCCCAGTGTTAAAGTGTTCTATAAAGCATGTGTATAACACTGGGTCATTTTGGAGCACGCTGTCTCCGGTATTTTCTGGTCCATACACCCAGCATCTATTCTTTACCACACCCTGGTAAATACAGAACTGAAGGAGGCCAGAATTGTGCCGGGGACACCTTGCAATTGATGATGCCAGGCCCGCACAGCTTCAAAGCACAGCATAAAGAGACACGGTGTGCTTAGATAAAAGTTCAGAGCTTGAAGAAACAATATTTAGTTAGTTCTTCAAAAAGTAGTGGGAGGCATTTTTACCTGTAACCTCTGCTTCTCTTGGTTATCCAGAAGTATGTTTTCCCCAGCCTCTATCCTACCATGCAATGGTCCCTTTCCTGGGAGATAATGTAATAACTATGACTTGCTTGGAGCCATTCAGCTGACTAGACCTTCCCCATGAGTTTTCATTTATCTTTCTTCCTTGCCCACAATGGGTGAAAGCGTGTTACATTACGGATGTGTAGGTGGCCTCAGAGCCATGCCAGGAGTTGTTCAAGGCCACAAAGCTTGTATGTAGGACCTTATTCTGAGCAGGCCTTTGAACGCTAGAGAAAGCTTTCTGGGATGGGCACAGTGGAGTAGGAAGGGCTGGTTTTATACCAGGTTGAAGAGCTGGGCAGGGAAGCATCTGCTATGCACAGGGCATTGAGCCCAAGTCGATTGAGCTGTTGGGCTGCCCAGGAGTAATGGATTGCCACTAGCAGCTGGGGTGGCTGCGGGGGATGAGATGGAGCACTCTGATGGGCCTCACACTATCTGAAAGGCAATCGACTAGCAGCAGCTACAAGGCTCCCCAGCATGTTGTCTTAAAGCCAGAAGGAGTACCTCATTTGAACCAGCTGAGTCTGCCTAGACCGAGTTGCCCAGCCTGTAGGAATTGGGCCTCCAATATAGCAGCTCCTCCAGGGATGGGGCTTATTCTGAAGAAATGATGCTTTGCTCTCAAGAGCTCATGTAGACCAAACTGGAGATATAAAGATAAATGGTCCTCCCTTGGGATCTCAGTCCCATGCCTGTCATTCCCTGGAGTGCAGTGGTCAGTGTGTGAATGAGCGTCATACACACTGGTTAGCCATTTGACTAGCATTATTACAGAGGGGCTGGGAGAGCCCATGCTTGCGGCATTGAACCACAACCAAACACTGCCCTTGGCCTAGTGCACCTGCTTAATAAATCACATTTCCATAGCCACATTTCCAAAATCCACAATGAAGCCCATGGAATTTGTGTCTTATACCCCTGAATTTCAGTTCTGGTTTCTGCATTAAAAGTAGCAATCCCATTCCCCTTGTCTGTGTTCTTTGGGTATTTTTGCTTAGGAGTGCAGGGTTTTTACGGGTTGTACTTTTTATAGGTCAGATGGATCCAGTTATAATTCATCATGACGGCACAGGCCTCACTGGTCCTCAGAGTCCTCATTTGTAGGGAGAGGAGCTTCCTGGTACTATGACAAGTCCCTTCTGGATCTGAGCCATAGCCTTGATGAAGTCCCAGCTAGGAACAAGGGTCACTTATTGGACCTGTTTCAGCCAGGATGATGAATGGCACCACCTCACCTGTGCTCCTCAGCTTCCACATTGATTTCAGGTCCTCTGCCAAGCACCATATGGTTTCCCCAAATTCCAACATTCCCAGCAATGTTCTCCTAAGTAGGACGCTTTGATTAAATTGGCCCCACTGAGTCATGTGGAAGGTTCTTCAGCGTAGCTGCTCCTGGCAATGAATATGTCCACTGATAGAAACCCCACCAGAGGTAGCTAGGGAGGGTGCTGGAGATTCAGATGGCTCAGGCATCCTCTTACCCATACACAAAGAGGGTAGGGTTAATCGATAGAGTCATATCCTGTGGATCCTGACTGAGCATGAAGAGAGGAGAGGTGCCATGCTCCCAGGCCCAGGGCCAAGGTCAGGGCCAGACCTGGAAGTCAAATAGGGGCTTTGATTCCAATCAGCTGCCACTTAGGAATTAGACTCACCATGCATGTGGGCTCTACTTTCATTATTGTGCATTAAAACTGCCTTTTAGTTTCCAAACTTCAGATCTGATTTTTCTGCCTTCCCACCATTGTCCTCTGCTAGCGGAGCTTTGCATAGTCTCTAATGCAGGGAGTAAGTACGTGGAGATCCATCCGAGGACACCAGCATCCCTTCACTTACCCAAGGGACTGAACCCTCCCTGGCGGAGCTCATCTCACCAAAGGCTTCCGGGAGCTCAGCTGGAGCACAGAGTTTCACCACCGAAATGCGTTCTTCCCTTGTTCAATTCACAAGAGAGGAGGGACTGAGGTGGAGGTCCCTCAGTACTATACACACTGTGAAAAAGGAAGGAGGGACTTGATTTGCACACAGGGCAGATGTGAGACTTGAAATCTAAGCTATTTAAAAAGTTACTTATGCATTATTATTATTATTATTATTATTATTATCATCATCATCAGCACTGTGTGTGTGCATGTGTAACCGGACGCCTCCATATTGCCACACGCGCATATGGAGGCCAGAAGATAGCT
The DNA here is from genome assembly GCA_004026605.1 of Ondatra zibethicus. Lineage (NCBI taxonomy): Eukaryota > Metazoa > Chordata > Mammalia > Rodentia > Cricetidae > Ondatra > Ondatra zibethicus. Next base: position 135,240 of record PVIU01003345.1, on the reverse strand, counting down.
TCTAGGATCCAGTTCTCTCCTTCCACCAAGGGTTCCTGGGCTCAAACTTTCCTGTCGGTCTTCAGGCTTTTGTGGCAGGTGTTTTTACCCACTAAGTCATCTTGCCACCCTAAATGCAAACCATTTTAAATGTGCCCACATGACCTGGGTGAAGCCATCTCTGCGGAACTAGGAAAAAGAGCAAGTCCTATCTTACCAAGTAAAGGAAATAAATCCTAACAATGAACAACCTGGACATTCTGGAGCTACAAAGTACAATAAGGATCATAGAAGTTTACATAAAACCTGAATTTGATCAGGCAGAGGAAAGAATCAGTGACGTTGAAGGCCAATTGAGGTTCTCCGTAGTGAGAAACACGAAGGAAATGGGATGGAGAGAAACAAGTGGAACTGTAAAGACCCAGGAACTATCAATAATATCAACTATGTGGAGTGAAAATTCTGGAAGCAGAGGAGACGGTATGAGAAGAAATAACAGCAGAAACCTTCCCAAACTTATGAAAACTATCAACCTAGTCAACCATCCAAGAAGCTCAACAGCATCTAAGTAGGATGTATGGAAAGAGACCCATAGTCAGACATCAAAATCCATCCACGAAAGACAAAGAACTTTGAAAGCACAAAGATAAAAGCAACATCTCATGCAAGGGATCCTCAGTGGGGCTGAGCTAATTTCATACCAGGAACTATGGGCGCCAGGCACATTGGGATGGCATAGCCATGGTACTGAAAAAGAAAGCTAACTAAAAATTTTCTATCTGGCCAAACTATACTCCCAAATAGAGTAAACGAATACATTTCCAGATAAACAGAAACTGAAGGCGCTTTGCTCTGGTAGGTAGATCCTGAGAAGCTCAAAGGGAATCCTTCAGGCAAACAGAGAGAATCAGGTAACATGAAAAACATGAAGAAATAAATCACACTGGTAAATTATACAGTTAAATATGAAAGACAACATAAATGTATCTTTTACTTATGACACCTTTAAAATAAATATTTTAATTAATTTTTTGCTAATTTCATACATACATATATTTTGATCATATTCACCCCACCTCTCCCCCAATTTCTCCCAAACCCAACTCCTCACTCTTAATATTCTCTTCCAGTTTCTTGTCCTTTTTTGCGAGCTTTTAATAACCCACTGAATCTAAATAGTACTGTTCATATATTCATAAGTATTAGGCCATTCACTAGAGCATGGTTGATTCCCCAGGGGCCACACCCTTAAGAAAAACTGATTCTCCCTCCCCAGAAGCCATCAGCAGCCCCTTGTCTGAGGGTAGAGGTTCATGAGCATCCTCCACCTGATGCTGGGCTGTTGACTGGCTTGATCTTGTACAGGCAACCACAGCTGCGATGAGTTTATGTTTGAAGAGGTCCTGTCATGCTCAGAAGACGCTGTTTTGGCCTGGTCCTCCCCAACCTCTGGCTCTTACACTCATACTGTCCTCTCTTCTGTGATGGTCTCTGAGTTTTGGGGTTACGGTGAGATATAGACATCCCATTTATAGATGAGAATTCTGTTGACATTTATTCTCTGCACCTTGACCACTCATAACTCCTTTTAAAGGACAAACTAAAGGATGAATGCATGAAGCAATAACTGTAAATCTACATGACAGGTTCACTGGTATAAAGATAATTATTGATAATATATCAACATAAAGGAGAGGAGAATAGAACAACACAAAATCAGAATTTTGTGTCTTATTAAAAATAAGTTGTTATTTAACTAATATTCAAGATGGGGATTCATAATTTTCTGATACTTGTAGCATCCCAAGGCTACATCTTGCAAAAATCACACTTTAGGATTTACTTAGTATTCAAAATGAGTTCAGCATTAAAAAAGAGATAATTAATATTTTGTTGTTCATTTATGTTGCTATCTTAAGTCAGTTAGCAGTTGGGTAAAATAAAAAGTAAAGCCCTAAATTAAAAAATTAAGTTATTATTCATCCAAATATATAGTTACAAATTGAAATGTTCATTGTAACACTTACTGCAAGTACCAAGAAGATATAGTTTAAAAATATAAAGCAGATAAGATAATTAAATACTGAACCAGCAAATATCTATTTAATAGAAAAAAAGGTGGTGATAGAAAAACAAAGGACTAAAATATTTATTATATATAGAAAGAAATAGCAAAGTGTCAGACATATCCTTTCTTATTAATCAGATTAAATGAAAACAAACTAAATTTCCAATTAAAAGATACTGGAAATGGATTTTTTTAAAACCATGAGCCAACTATCTTGCATTTTCAAGAGACTCTCTAAAGGTACACAGGTTGGAAGGTAAAAACGATACCATGTAAACAGAAAATAAAAGAGGAACCACAAAACTGACTTCAGGACAAAAGTTTGTTAGTGAACACAGAGGAGGCCACTATATACTGAAGGTGTTATTGCTTGAATATATTTGAACCTAGCAGTGAAGCTCCCAACGCATGAAGCAAACAGATCTCCGAGGGGGAGGGGGGAAAGGCAGCGTGGCCTCAGATATTTGATCCCTGTAAACTCCTCGGGCTTAAAATGTTCCGGCCAGAGACTCATTCCTTTGACCTGAAGCACTGCCTTTCTTAGAGTTCCCTGTTAGAGCATAGTGGCAGCCCTGGAGCCGCCGCTTGCTAGCACCTTAGCTGACACCTTTCGGAGCACTGTTCACGGCAGACAAACAGGGCTGTTTGGCAAAGTTCACAGGTCTGGCTAGAGCGGGCTTCTGAGGACAGAGAGTGGGGAGTCCAGAATTAGGTGAAGAACAGGACAGAAAGTACAAAGGGTGAGAAGGAAGAAACCGCATGCTCACAGGGTAACATGAAGTACCCCAAAGACGCTGAGAGAATCAAACAAACCCTAAGCAGGAATGAAACACTTGGGACATTAGTTTGGTGCTGGCCTTCCTGACTTGGCAGCCTAAGGTTGTGGGTGGCAGCAGACAGAAAGCAGCACGGGTTAGCTATGGGTGAGAAGGACGTGGGAGCCTGTGGGGCTGGCATGAGCCAGGGTCACTCGTAGGTAACCGCCATGGACTGACCCCAGGTCTCTGCTGCTTCCCCAGTCCTAATGAATGACAGGGAGGGACAGACACAGCCTGGGGCCTGGAATCAGCGAGGGCCACTGCTGGGATACAGGCCCTCATAGGAAACCCAGGAATCCCAGGAGTCCAAGGGAACAATCGGCGGTAAGGTCAAAAGCAAAGTCAGTTCTGACCCGGAACCCAGCCAATGGGCTGGGAAGAGAGATGCTCAGATGAGTTGGGCTGGTAAGTGTGTCCATTCAGGGCAGATGTCTGGGGAAGTGGGCTGGGCAGTGACTCTGTGTTACCCATGAAAACAGGTCCTGGGAACCAGCACCTGGGAAGTACTGGGGACAGGGCTGAGTTCTTCATGGCCATTGCCTCTTTAACTCTTGAGCTCCATGGGAGGAAGACATTGAAACTTTCAGTCTCTGACAGATGAGCAAGAAAGCGGGTCAGTCAACAGGGGTACAAATGGGATGGTGCCAGAAGGTTCTTCTGAATGCTCTGCCAGCCTCTGGTCAGGGTGACAGCTCCTAAGGGTGGCTCAGAACCACACAGTATCTTAAAAAGAATGGGAGGAAGAGAAGCTGAGAGCTGGGAACAAGGGACTTCTCAGAGCCCCATGGAAGCTCACATTCTTCTCTTTCCTTTATAGCAGGGCTAAAAATGGGGGAGGGCAACCTAGGCCTTCTGCCTGTTTCTACCCACTCCTGAACCTCTGAATAATCATGGAATTTGCCACATGTCCAAAGGCTTGGCACCAGGGTTCCTCCCCTGTCCTCCAAATCCTTCAAGGCACTGTGCGGGACAATTCTATATTCTGTCAATTATATTTTAAATAAACTCTGATTGGCCAGTAGCCAGGCATGAAGTATAGGTGGGAAAACCAGACAGGAAGTAGAGGTGGGGCAATGAGAACAGGAGAATTCTGGGAAGGAGGAAGCCCATTCCTCCCGAGTCCTGTCCAGACACCGAAGAAGCAGGATGTGACCTGCCCCACTGAAAAAGGTACTGAGCCATGTGGCTAACACAGATAAAAATAATGGGCTAATATAAGTTATAAGAGCTAATACGAAGCCTGAGCTAATGGGCCAATCAGTTTTATAACTTATGTAGACCTCTGTGTGATTCTTTGGGACCTAACAACTGTGGGAACTATGTAGGGCAGAAACCCCAACAAAGCAGGCCCTCATGTTACAAAGGCACTTTGGTTTTGAACAGGAATGGTAGCTCTAGTAGGAACACTGTACTGGGCATTAAGGCATCTGGGGACCTACAGGATCCCAGGTATAGCCCATTTGCTCAGTGAATTCCAGTTGTGTCTCTGGTCAGAAGCAAAGGAGCTGGCCATGCTCCTCATGGCCATCCTACTTTGTACCTGTCTTCCACACATGCAGAGTGAGCACTACCTCTGACTGGCTCCAATGTCCCTTCTGCACGCTCCAACCCACGAACGTAACTACCACCAATGCCCTTTCACTAGGGAGAAGAGTTTCTTGGGAGTTGTCTCCAGTCTGAAACTAAGGTCTGAGGCCAGCCCGTGAAGGTCAATGACTGTGTCACAGAGTCATTACAAGGCACCCTATGTATCCGAGCAGAACGCTCCCCAGCATCGAATAAGCCATCATGTCTTTAACTGATGGGGCAGGGGTCTGGAGTGGGAGCTGGCCCACTGAGATCATGGACCTCCTCAAGGCACTCAGGGGTGATGCTTAGGTAGAGGATTGTTAAGCATCCTCCACAGCTCTCTGTTTCCTGCAAATGCTAGATCAGATAAAGAAAAACCCTGACCAATGCAGGCAGGCATGTGCCTAATAACTATGGGGGCTCTCGTTCCTTAGTGGGGGGCTGGGGAAGAGGCTGTTAAACTTGCCTAGGAACTCTAGCTCACTGTTGTTCCTTGTTCATCTGGCTGTGTGGGGCTGTCCCTAATATTCTGTCCCCTTAGCGAGTCTCACTTGTTGGGCCTCCCTGCCCTTCCTGGAGCTGGTGCCTGGCTCTTCAGATATTGACTTGGAATGTCAATCACTTGTACATAGGGACCTTTGTGATCTTTTTATCCTGCCTTCCATCCAGCGCAAGGATGTACCTTCTACCATCCAGACAGTCAGTGCTGATCAGCAGCAGGCCAGCCAGCCAGCCAGACAGCGCTGACCGCCAAGCAGGGAAAGGACCCTCGCAGGACTCTGGTCATCCCCTAAAGTCAGGCACCCTCTGCTGAAGCCACCAGCTACAAGCAGCTCACTTCTTAAGCACTAGCAAAATGTCAATATCGCAGCTACATTTTAAAAAAGAATATAACCTCCTAGAATAAAGAAAAATGAAATAAAATGAAGCCAATAATTATGGACCTAGTGTTGGGCCCCCGTCCCCTACCACACCTGTCAATCTACCCTGTCAATAATCAAATGTGATTTTCCAAAGAGGTATTTGGAGAAAATGCCTTCTACACAGCGACACATATCTTATTCAGACCCTCCAGAAACAGCCACCATCTTTGGCCATAGATGGCTTCCTCTTGGCTTTCTTTTGGTTTCTTTATCAAAGAAGGCAGAGGAATATGCCTGCTATGTGACTCCAGGCGTGGAGTTGTCACTGCCGTTCACTCTGGGGTCAGGATTAAGGTTCTTCAGGAAGCACACTGCAGAGATCACAGCACAGATCCAGTGGGTGCAGAGGCTGCTGGGAGAGGTTGTGAAGCCTGTGGTCTGGGAACTCAGGAAGAAGCAGGGAGAGCCCCAGGAACTGGAGCAGACTCTTGAGTGTCTCAAGGTCCATTACATGCATGTCAAGAGCAGCTCTCTGGTTTCTGGAGAACAGGGGCCAAAGCAAAGCAGTCTACCTCAGGATCACCCAAATAGCACATCTTTGGCCTTCAAGAAGCATCATGTTGCCCCTGCACAGTTGCCATGGCAACCACAGTGCAGCCACTCCTAAGGGCATGCAGCGAGGAGAAGGGAGGTGTCGAAGGCACATGGTGACTTTTCTGGAAAATCCCATCTGCTCCTTTCCTTCATGAAAGCACCTTGGGGGTGGGGAAGGAGTAGGTATTTGGGGTGTAGAAGAGACCTTTAAGATAGAGGAAAAAACAGCCTTTTGGCTGCAGGTGCTTCCTCCCATTAGGGGAGGCAAGTCACCAACAAGGACAAGGCAGTGTGAGCCTTGCCAGGTATTGCTACATAGGACACCAAGCGCTGGTTCAAGTAGCCATGTGACCTTGGCCTTTGGAGGATTGTTGGCTGAAGGTGACCCTGGGCATGGTTAGGATGGCTGCGGAGGGCCTCCTGTCAGCCACAACAGGATTTCTTCTTGGCTGGGGGCCCAACCTGAATGGTGTCCTTCCTCACTGTGTCCTCTTGCTCTTTGAGTAACCTGGGCAGTGTGGGGTTGGGGGAGAAGAAGAGATAGTGTCAGCAGCAGAAACTGCCAGTCTGGGGGCTGGCACCATGGACCAGCAGCCCTCACCTGAGCGCCAATGTTTAAAGTCTACATGGAAGCAATGACGATAATTGTGAGGACAGAGCTCGGTCACCATGGACAACACCTCCACTGGGAAGCCACCCCTGATCATCTTGGTGAACCTCTGTCCCTGCAGCGTGCTAATCCCTCTCTGTGTGACTCCATCGCTCAGAGTCACATGCATTTGCTTAAGGACCAAGACTGTGCCTTTATCCTGGGGACTCTGCAGCCACCACACTAACAATATCTGAAGCTCAGCAAATGTTCACGACTGGTTGTCAACTCTGCAGGATGGCACCTGTGCTCAGGGCTCCAGGTTAAATATAGGAGGTGAGAGGTGACAATGGCAGGAAGGGTCTTCCTCTGTGCACCCCAGGCACTCGCACCTCCTTTGTCTCCTTTGGTTTTCACAACCTGTTAGGCAGGGAGGATGTGACTTACTGTCTTGTATTCCCAATGTAGTCAGGGAGTTTATGGCAAAGAAAGGTCGAGAACTTTCCCCTCAGTAAATGCCATAACCCATAGCCTCTCTAACACATAAAAGACTTGTTCTTGAGTCTTAATTACTCAAAGTCAGATATTTTCAGATGCCCCAGCAGGAGTGCTGAGTGTAACACGGCAGCGCTCAGTGCTTGTTGGATGGAAGAATGGACCAAAGCTTGGGTGCTGAAGAGGCTCCTGGCATGGTTTAGTTTGCCTCATTTTGGTTTGCTCTTGGAATCTTTCTACATGGCCAGCCCTTTCAGCACTGTTCCTGCCTTCAGGAGGCTGCTCTGCTTCCTTCACTTTTACACAGCCCATCTCTCTCCAACCCAAGAGTCCATACTGTGAACTCCACTTGCTCCCAAACAGGTTCTCAACTAATCCCATTGTGATGTCAACTACTGCTAAGGCGGACTTCTGATGGGACGCTTTGGAGGTGCATTTTCTGGGTAAAGGGCAGCCTCTGCGACTGAAGGGACCGCAGTAGAGGTTACAGGCAGGGGTGCTTTTCTTCCCTCCACTACTATTTCAGAAGGCTGACTTTTACCCCCAAAGTTCCCCCAATTAAAATCCTAGTTATACCCGCACTCAGGGGCTCAGGAAGACAGGAAAAGAGGCTCAGATACGGCCTGAATGGGAACTAGCTAGGGCAGCATCCAGGCCGACTGCAGCTGGGCTCAGCAGTGTTTCACTGGCTGGGTGCTTTTCCTACCTGGCGAGGTGGAGCAGGGACTCTTTGGCATTGTGACCGGAACAGGCACTGCATTCATAGAAGATCAAATTGTTGTCCTGGAATCACAGAGCAGAAAGGGCATTGTGGAAGGAACTGGGAGAGTGTGGGGAACCAAAGGAAGCCGAGGAGCAAGCCCTATGACTACAGCCTTGCCTCCTCATCCGTCCTGGTTGGTTTCTTTCTCCTTAGACCCCAATGAATGCTGGTTCTGTATGGAGCTATCGGCAAACAGTAACAATAGAACAATCCTACGATAACAACCCGGTGCGGGCCTGGGCTTTACACTTTCTTGAAGCTCTGTCAAGACTGGACTTGGCTTGTTTCAGGTTCACATCAGCCTTTGAAGCCGGTAGAAAGGCCAAAGTGGACAATGCTGTTACCATTTTCATGCAGGGAAACCAAGTCTAGAGAGGCAGTGGAGCAGGTCTGCTCAAGTCAGGCATTTAATGAGCAGAAGAGCTCCCGTAAGCTTGTACTCTGGCTGCCTAGGCTGTGAGCATCAGTATATGGGGTAATCGCCCATCACTCGTTAGGCAGAGGTGGTGCTGTGTACCTGGGGGCTCTGGGCCAAGGACCCCATGTCCATTGATCACTTCCATTAATAGGTAATAGTTTACTTGCTTCAGGATGACAGTGCTAATGGAACCGAGTTCTGGTTTGGATGCTCTGCCTTTGGAGGGTGGTGTCGGTGGTGGCTGAGACCCTCTGAAGACTAGCTCAGGAGGCTTTGAAAACAGTGGCTTCCCATTCAGCTCTTTTCATCCACACCGAGAGACCCTGCTCCAGTCTCTGCCTTGTGCCCCACATGTTCTATATCTTCCTGTCTACCTTCTGCCCAACACTGACTCTGGAGAAGGCTATAAGATGGAGGTGCAAACAGAAAGGCCCAGAACCTAGACCTGGAATGCATGGCTTGCCTTTCAATCTCAACAGCTCGCCCAACACTACTACACTTGGAATGAATCATTCAGCTCATGTCCATATGCTTATTTATTTTTTACCAATTGAAATCAAATGTGTGTGTGTGTGTGTGTGTGTGCGCGTGCGAGCGTGCATGCGTGCATGTGTGTGATCTCCAGCACTGCATAAGAAGAGCATGCTGGCACACATCTGTAATCCTGGCACTTGAAGGCAGAAGCGGAAAGATTGGAGTTCAGGGTCGTCCTGGGATATAGTAAACCTTGCCTCAATACAAAAATAGAATCAAAACTGAAAAAGAGAGAACATAAAAGAAAATGGGATGATAATAATAATAATTCAGGTTTGTATTCTTCAGTTGAAGTATTTTTATCTAGATGCATTTGGAATTCCAAAGTTTCTTATTTCAGAAAGGCAATAAATATATACTACATATTACAAAATACCCTCAGTGGGTCTGGGACAGATCATTGTAATCCAATATATTAATATTTCTCTAATGAGACATTTGGATATTCACCATAAGAGAGATAAAGTTTATAAAGAGCCTCATGTCAGTTCCAGTTAGATATCCTGCTAGATGGGATGCAAAAACAAAACAAACAAACAAAGGAACAAAAACCAAAAACCTGCCTATCATTGAATTATTCAAATGTCAGAACTGTGGCCGTACCCCTGTTCAGACAACAGTCAGACCCTTCAGCATCCTCTCCTTTGATCCTTACCATCTGTGCTCATTTCAGGCTCTGAGGGTAAGTCCTGTTTTCAGTAAAAAAAAATTCAAGAACTTAAAATCACTGGGCACTGGGCACCCTCCTTCTGGGTACACAGTTCCATGAAAGCAGAGGCGAGAAAGGAGCACAGGGCGAGCCCTTCTCCTCCCCCAATTCCCACTGGGCCCTGCTGGTCCCAAAGGCCGCTACTTCTTTTGATACTTTTCAGGCTTTTCCAGCCTCTCTCTTGAGTTTTTCGGTTCTCACTTTTGAGATCTTATATCAAAAATATTCCACAGCAAAGTGGTCCACACTGCTGCTTGGGGGATGGTGAGGTTTTCATCATCTTGGGCGGTCAAGTGGAGATGCAGATGGTGGTATTTCAGCATCCGAACAAGATTAGAGGGGACAGTCTCCCGCTTTCTTAGAACTTGTAATTCCATGTTCCACACAAAAGGGTTTAGGGCAACTCTCCTACCCAATGTCCCTCAGGCAGCTCCATCTTACGAACCTCACCTCTCTTTGCAGCTGTACACGTATAGGACCCAAGTCATTCCCGAGATGCCAAGATGCTCAATTAACTTCCCTTCAACAGGGCTTCCAGAAGTTCCTACCAGGGCTCCTGAGCTTATTCCTGAATACTGGGAGGGTCTCTGCCATATCCAGAAAGAGGGAAATATGGGCCTTTTACCTTGGCAAGTTGCTCTCCCAGGCCTCGGGGGACTTCCCGCTCCTTCTCATTGTCAAGTTTATTGCCCAGCAGCAGAACAGGAATTCGGTCTCCCACAGCTTCCTGCAGAACAGATCATCCCTTCGCTGAGAGAAATCTCCCTGGATGATGCCAGACAGCCAGTTCACAGGGCTGCCTGGAAGAATCCAGACTCATAGGAGAGCCCAGCACGAAGAGTGAGATTCAAGTCCATTTGCCATGCTTCTGCAAAGTGCTAGGACCTGCCTCTCCCCTCCGCCCCACTCCCCATCCATGCAACGATCTCTCTCTTTTCACCAACCTTTGGCTCTTGTATTAAACACACCGACTTTCCACTTGTACTGAAGAGGAAGTAGCAGGATGAGAGAGAGGGCATGGACACCAGGGGATGGTGAATCCTGACTTTCGGTACTGAGAGCTCTGCTAAGTCACCAGACCCAGGCTAACAAAGCAGAACAAACCTAAGAAATTAGTCATTGTAGATTGGATCTGGTCTGTGGTTGCTTTGAGGAGAGGTGGCGTCTTGAGCCTCTGTGGCACATGAGCTTCCTGAGGGGACACCCAAATATGAATCATCATACTGGGCCAGAGAGCTCCCTCCGTAAGTGGCTGCTGTTAGCTTATCTGGGGGAGGGCACTAAGGACTCACACTCCTGGGTGCTCTGACTCCTAAGAAGGCCCGGCTTAAGGAAGAGCTATGTGCCATGGAAGCCACACTTCTCTGTTCAGAAGAGATGACTTCACGTAAGGTGACAACCGTGTTTGTTCTTGTAGTGGCTGTGGCATCTCGGCCATATCCTGGAGGCTCTGCCCTATCGACAAAAAGGGGGTGCTACATGTGTGTCCCCAGAGGCGGAACAATGGGCCTGGGACACACAGTTATATAGTGAGTGAATACAGTAAGTTTACATTTAAGAAGGTTGTTGCTTTACTTTTTAAAATACTTAATTAGGGGCTTTTAATCATAATGTGGTAACAAATAGTTATGCACTATAGCTAAATGTTTTGCTAAATAGAAGGGCTGTGGGAAAATAGACACTTATAAGCCTAAGTTATGACTTTGCCAAAAGTCTCACTGCTTTACCTCAGCATCTCGTGCAAATGGCTAAAGTGCATCTGATCAGAACACCTGGTTTAAAGTTTAAATGCAATTACCTCTGAAATTAAACCCTCCGTGCTTACTTAACCTGCACGTTCATTTTTTTTCTGCAGTTCAGTGGGAGAAAGTAATCTTCATTTGCTAATGGGACATCAGGCTCAGAGGACCAAAAAGGCACAATTCAGCCACAGAACAAGAGATGAAGGCCACTGAGTCCATGGGTCCATCCTTCTCTGAAATTGTTGTCTGGTGTAGGAGGTCCTTCTGTATTTGTGTTGCTTTCATTGGTTAAATAAAAAAACTGCCTTGGCCTTTTGATAGGGTAAAGCTTAGATAGGTGGGGAAAAGAGAACTGAATGCTGGGAGAAAGAAGGCAGGCAGAGAGTCGCTAGAGTCAGACATGCTAAATCTTTCCTGGTAAGCCATGACCTCGTGGTGACATACAGATTATTAGAAATGGGCTAAATCAAGATGTGAGAATTAGCCAATAAGTGACTAGAGATAATGGGCCAGGCAGTAATTTAATTAATACAATTTCTGTGTGGTTATTTCGAGGGTTAAGCTAGCCGGGCAACGGTACACGGCCCATTCTTCTTACTACAGTTGTCTAGACTCATATTTCTAGGGAGCATTCTGCTGCTTGGTACATTACTAAATACGGTACGCTCTAAAAATGGTACCCACTGGGAAGAGAGAAATGTATGTTCACAATGATGTCTCCTGTCTTCTGACCCACTAAAATAAATTAAATCACTTGGGTAGTTGACAAGTAAATTGTACCACCCTTCAATTATTCTACAGTGAGAAAACCAGCTAACAGCATATATGGACTGCTGTGGCTCCCTGTTAGCCAAGTGTTACTTAATGGGAATGCCCCAATCCATCTTGTGATTGCATAGACAACAGAATACTTATGCAAAGAGAGGTTTTTTTTTCACATAAAAGGAAGGAAAGAGGAGGATTTGGGGAACTGGGCCAAAAGACTTGCTGTTTAGAGCACATGAGAAAGATATATTTGTAGACTTATGTGTGAGGAATGACTAAGGTTTGTGGGATTTCTTGACATGGAAATTCTGCGAATATGAGCATCAGGCCTAAAATCTTGGCATAGAAATTCAACCCAGGTTTTATTAGTAGGTAGAATGGGTCACGACTGCGACTTCCTTGCAAAGGGGTTGATGGGCACCAAATGTCTGAGTAAGACGGGGTGGGACCTGCATCTCATGCTGATATGGACCTTCTTCAGAGCGAACACCAACACCACTCTCAAGAAGAAGGACGCGCTTCTTTGGGAACTATTCCTAGACAGAGGAAGGGGAGAGTTTAGAAAGAGCAGAAAAGCAGGCCACACTCCCAGCTGCATCCCATTCCCGTCTTCTGCTTGCTCGTCCATAGCACAAAGACTCTGGACAGCTCGATTCCCCTCTGTGGGCTGAGAATAGAGAACAGGCACAGCCCCACAGTGAGATCGCACAAGGCCAGAGGGTGTGCTAACTGTGACAAGCAGCAGTCCTCGTGACCCTGACCTCATCACCCATAGAGTGATAGGGAGGTTTGGCTTGTATGTCTGTCTTCGGATCCTCCCTGACTTCTGAAGTATCTACCTGAAGTTGATGCCTTCCTTATTTCTAACAAGGTTTTCAGCCTATCTGGTACCACTCGGTGCAAAGAGACATCATTACCTATTAGACGCTGCAACACTTTCCTTTTAAATTTATAATTATTTTAATTTATTGTCATTTCCCATTATCATTATTTTGGTAACAGGAACGGGAGGCAAGGCTGGCACTCTACCACTGAGCTCTGCCTCCAGCCGAACATCTCCTTTTGAAAGTGCAAAGAATGCTTCTGCTAAGCCTGGGAGACTATGGTGGACAACTCTTTCTTACCCTCTGTTGTTGATAATGCTCTAGACTCCCAGAATATGCACCATGGGCCAGTTTGAAAGCTCTTAGCCCATTGGCCAGGCACACAATCTGTACTCAGGAGACTGGGAGCTGCCACCTTCTCTCTGCATGATTCCTCTAGCAGGCCCTGCTCTCTAAGCCACTAGTCTCTGATCCTTAAAACAGGCTTCTAGAAAAAGTCTCCGTTCTAGAATGTTCTAACAGAGAAATCGCTCTACAACCTTGGTTGCCATAGCTGCCTTTCACCATATCTGAGTGTGATGGAAGATAGATTTGTTGAAATTTAAGATCATCCATCTCTAGCTTTACAGAACAAGAACTGTCAACTAGGAACAGAGGACTGTCACTCAGCCCTGGGTGTGCAGCTGCTGAGTTGAGCTGGTATGCATGTGTGTGTGTGAGCATGTGTGCGCATGTCCAAATGTGTATGTGTGAATATCTGTTTGCTGGAGGCATATAAATGCACTTAGCTGGGAGAATGTTGCTATTTCTCTGGAGCCAGAAAAATTTTTTTTCTCAGCACATTAAAGCATGCCGTTATACTAAGAAAAAAAATGACTGCAAAATTATATCTTGAGGGTTTCCATATTTATCCACCCCCTGGACTATGAGTCAAAACAAGATTTATTTGTACAGTTCATTTTAAACTGCCAGCATTTCAAGTTCAACTTGGAATGTGGGGGGGGGGAATCAAACTGCTATTTTTGCTCCCTGCTGTGCATTGTCACCAAGGACAAAGATCACAGGCTGAGATTTAGCTTGCAACCAGGAAGGGAGAGGGAAGTAGGCCAGAACCTTTACAGATGAGACTGGAGAAACAAGGCCTGGAGAAGAGACCAATGCCCCTATGTTTTAGGAGATTTTAGCATGGCCACGTGAAGAAAGAAGCACAATGCAGTGACAGAGCCAAGAGCTAGGTTCTATCTGTATGTCACAAGCTGTGGGTACCTTCGGACAAGTCGCTTCCTCTCTTTGTTCTCCTGAGGGGTGTGTGTGTGTGTGTGTGTGTGTGTGAGAGAGAGAGAGAGAGAGAGAGAGAGAGAGAGAGAGAGAGAGAGAGAGAGAGAGCTTGCATACACATACACACATGTGAGCGTGTGCATGCGTTGTTTGTTTAACTCAGAGATGCTGTTCTATATGGATTCACCTTCCCATCATTTCCTACTTCCTTAATGGATAGGCATTGCAATATGGTGCTACCTGAATGATTAAAAAACCAAATCTGAACGTGAAGTTCAATAAGCAGAACAGGCTTTGGAGCTTTGCAGCCTGGACTTGGGGAACACACCAGCCCGCATTGCTGTACCCAGGTCTGTGACCTCTGCCAGACACAGGTTCCCGGGGATCTTCAGATATCTAGCTTGTCCATGGTCTTGATATGGCATGCTTTGTGCCGAACTGCTTTCTTCTCAAAACCGGAATGGTCAGATTCATTCTCCTAGAGTTGATGAGAAGGTGAGGAGCTGGGGATGCAGAACCGGCAGGAAGGACTTGTGGCTCACAGCTGAGTCATTAAGGACCATGACTGGGCCAAACTCAAGCCTCTTCTGAACATGGCTTGTAGGCAATGTGGAGCTACCTGGTGTGGGGAGAGCTAGGAGGAGGTGCAGGAGAGATGTGATGGCAGAGCCACCTCATCACGCAGGACACTTCTGTTCAGTGAGACTGATGTCCATATTGTCTGTTCTCAGTGTGACAACAGCTGGAGAAATGGGGCCTAGTAGGTGGTATTAGGTCATGAGGCATGCACCCTTGGAAGGCAGTGATAATTCTCATGGTTAGTTCTTTTTGTTTTGTTTTTCAAGACAGGGTTTCTTTACATAACCTTGACCATCCTGAAATTCACTCTGTTAACCAGGCCGGCCTCGAACTCACAGAGATCCGCCTGCCTCTGACTCCTCAGTGCTGGGATTAAAGGCGTGTGCCACCACTGCCCAGCCCTGGTTAGTTCTTATAAGAGAGTTGTCATAAAGAGAGTAAGCCTGGCCCCTCCACTTCTCTTTGTCTCTCCACCACCTTCCACCATGATGCAATATAACTAAGAGGGTCCTGGCAGAGTGAAGCCAGTTCAGGTACCATGCCTTTGGTTCTCCCGAACTGTGGGCCAAGCGAGCTTTGCTTCATATACAATTTCTCTAGATATTTTCCCCATAAAATGAGAGTCAGAGTAACTCTCCAGATGTTCTTTTACAGGATGGGTCTCTAATATCCTTCAAGCTGTGGTGTAGGAGGGTCTTCTATTTGTGTTATTGCCCTCATTGGTTAAATAAAGAAAACTGCCATGGCCTTTTGGTAGGACAGCCCTTGGGTGGGCGGAGTAGATAGAACGGAATGCTGTGAGAGAGAAGACAGTGTAGCAGACGCCATGCTTCTCCAGCACAAGATGGACACTGGTTAGACTCATGCCAGTAAGCCACGACTCGTGGTGACACACAGATTATTAGAAATGGGTTAAACAAATATGTGAGAGTTAGCCAATAAGAGGCTAGAGTTAATGGGCCAGGCAGTATTTAAATGAATACAGTTTCCGTGTAATTATTTCGAGTAGGCACTGGGAGCCGGGTGGGACAGAACAAGGGGCCCGGTGCTGGGAACGCAGCCCGAGCCCCTTATTACAACAAAGCTGGAAGGACCCTCAGGTTCTCTCATTTATCCACTCTTGTTTTGCCATCCTCCTGACCCCAGGAGTTCAATGCTATTCACCATACATAGAATTCCAAGATTCAGGGCAGGGAAGTGGCTGAGCTGACGGGGTAAGAACTGCCTTTCCAGGGAGCTGCACCTCCTTCCTGGTGCACCTGTCCCCTCTCCACACCACCTCTTCGAAGACCACATCTTCCCCATTCATGGCAAACACAACAGTTTAAGTCTTGGTTTCCCAGACTTCAGGTGGACGAGAGGTTGGGGGGACTGGGAATAGCTGGCCACCATTCCGTTAATAACACGGCTTCAAGGCTTGATGACTGTTATTAAAGCTCCCCCCGCCCTCCTTCTCCAGGCGAGGGAGTTGGCAAAGTGCTCTGAGCTCTTTGAAAAAATAAGGTTCTCCACAAATATAAAGCACTTATTACTTTCAGTTCCCCTCAGATCAAATTAGGTGTCAAGTTTTAATCTATCACCTGACACCTCTGATTGCCGGTTGCCAAGGCAGAATGACTTAGCTTTTCAAGAATGGGGGAATAATTACATCCATGACGCTTCTTTTCCGCACCTTCAACACACAGTCAACCATTCGGCACAGCCTCCGCCTCTCACTCCTGAACCCTGAGCCCTGGAACTGGGGGGCCTTCCCTGGTCCAGCCTCTCAGGCTCAGCGAGTGCTGGGCACATGGGCCTGTGCTTAGAAACATCCTGGTCAGGGGCGGAGGTGCTTTAAAAAGACTCAGGGCCTTGCTATTCTGAGAGAGGGAAAGCAGCATTGGCCTCCCTGTAAAGTTGCTAGAGATTGAAATCTCATATGCCTGCACCTATGAATGGCTCTCCCTTTTAACAAGACCCTAGGGAGACTCCAGGCATGGAGGAGTTTGAGATGCACTTATTCGTGGTAGGAACTATGGAGGCTGAAAACCAAAACCACCGGGACGGCTGGTTTTTGATTGGTTATTTGTTTTGTTTTTTTGCTTGTTTCTGTTTTTCAATTTTCAGGCCTGCGGCTGGCCCATCTCTAGGGAGGACCTTGCCTTCAGTGTTGTTCAGGGGAGCCCAGTGCTCAGGCGCTGTCTCTTCAGAGTTCCTTCAGAGTTCATCAGCACCTTCTGTCAAACTTGTTTTAAAAGACAAGATTCAAACTACAAATTACCCACACTTAGAAGATCCCAAGTTAGTAATGTACAATTTACCACCTCAGCCTGGTGTCTAAGCCCATGGGTGACTCAAGGCTCCTGTGAAGTAAGGTACCTGCTTAAGCACCTGCTCACGGTGTTGATGATCCCATTCCACCAGGGAGAGGCACACAGCACTCAGCACACGACTGTGTGAAGGACCAAGCTCATACTCAAGTCTGCAGTAATGTCTTCCAAGATTTCTTCCTGTTCACCAGATTCAGTCTGATCTCTAGTGAGATCCCAGATTCTCTGGGAGCCCTGGAGACGAGTGACACCCTTGTGACAGCAGAGAACACAGTCCTGCGCTTGCCTCCATCAGTGCCATCAAGGCCAGACATTAGGACTGCCCAGCTCAGATCTAAACTCGTGTGTGTGTGTTTGTGTGAGGCTAGGGGAAGAACGGCTAGATTTGCAGAAGTTACAGACTCAGTTTCTTCACTTTGAGATGCGGTAGGTTATGCTAGATTGTACTAGACTGACTATTTTCAAATAGAAACCCTGTTGTCTAATAGCATTTTATGTAGACCTCCAATGTGCAAAACTGGAAAAAAGCTAAGCAGATAGTACAGAGAAAGGAGAACATATGTAGCCAGAGACCGCGCTTACATTTCCTGGCCACCCAGAGCCAAATAATCACACAGAAACTATATAAATACAACACTGTTTGGCCTATTATCTCAGGCTTCTTTTTAACTAACTCTTACATTTTAAATTAACCCATTTCTATTAATCTGTGTATCGCCACAAGGCTGTGGCAACCAGGTAAGGTTCTATTCTGCCACCTTTCTCCTTCAGCAGCTACAAGGCATCTCTTTGACTCCACCTACTCTCTATATTTATCTCTTCCAGCCTGGCTATATTCTGCCCTGCTATAGGCCGAAGCAGTTTCTTTATTAACCAATTGTAATAAAACATATTCATAGCATATAGAGGGGAATTCCATATCAAATGTAGGGCTCCAAATTTCTATCACTAAACCTTTCCCTTCCCTGCCCCACCTTCCAGGAAATGTCAGCCTGATTCCAGGACTCCGAGGACAAAAAGTCTAAAACAAAAAACCCCACTGGATTATATTATCAGTATTGTTTCTCCTGGTACTGCCAATAACAAAGACAGTAGATCAGAAAGAAGGAGAGGGGAAGGAAGGACAGGAGAAGGAGAAAAAAAGGAGGAGGAGGATGATAGGAGGAGGTAGGAAGAGAATGATGCTGACAAGGATGATAGGTTGAAGAGGATTATGTCATGAGTTTAAAGTTCAAATGGGATCTACCCATACCATTTGCCACTTTCATTAGTTAAGTGAAAAGACAACCCATGGCATTTCAAATTTTAGTTCTTCACACCCGTAAGTGTCTTAAAGACAGGAATTTTGAGAAATGACTTGTAGTAAGCCACTTTTAAATCTGCTTATATTTTGTCCCTTAATGTTGGTAATGGGACACATGCAGGCCGGCAGCTGACAAAGGGGGCATGAGATGCTGAAAAGGGGGCATGAGATGCTGAAAAGGGGGCAGATTAGGGTGGGAAAAGTCAGACATCAGAGCCAAATGGGAAGAAGAGTCCGGGATGGGCAAGCAGGTCTGGGATAAAGTTGTGAATATGCCGAGGGCCAGAAGGGAGAGTCAGGGAGCAGAGAGAAGTCCAGCAAGCCCAAGACCTTCCAGGAAGGGGACTGCTCACCTCCACGCTGCTCAGCCACTGCCGGATCGACAGGAAGGATTGCTTGGCTGTGATATCGTACATGACAACCACACCATCGGCCTTTCTGAAGAACTGCTGGGTGACACAGCGATACCTGCCACGGGAGAGCCAGTGTCAGGTACACACCTTCCTTGGGAGCCCTGGCCTGGGACCTGGGTGTGCAGCACCTCACCTCTCCTGCCCAGCAGTGTCCCACAGCTGTAGAGCCACCTGTGCATTGTCCACAGTGACCGTCTTCACTCGGTAGTCGATGCCTGAAGGTGAAACAGGCCCGTGAGAGCTGCCTTGGTCATGAGCATCCTCAGTTCCAAGTTCAGAGACAATGCCTCTCTGTCTGGAACCATGGCAGCCCACCTTCCCTGAGTAGTGTCTGTAGGACAGTGTGGGAAGATCGACTGAGCACTGCACAGGGAGCCATGAGACTTGATTTCTGGTCCTGTTTCAGACTGAAGGAATTGATGGCATCAATGAAACCATCTTAGTTGTGGGCTCCTTACTATACCACTATGCACCTACTTTAGGATGCTTCGTGTGGGAAGTCCTTCTGTATATGTGTTGTTTTTATTGGTCAATGAATAAAGAATCTGTCTTGGGCCTGGCAGGGCAGAATAGAGGTAGGTGGGGAAAACTAAACTGAATGCTGGGAGAAAGAAGGCAGAGTCAAGAGATACCATATAGCTGCTGCCAGGAACAGATGAGCCAGAATCTTGCTGGTAAGCCACAGCCATGTGATGATACATAAATGAATAGAAATGGGTAAAATTAAGTTGTAAGAGCTGGCCAGTAAGAAGCTAGAGCTAATAGGCCAAGCAGTGATTTAATTAATATAGTTTCTGTGTGGTTATTTCGGGGCTGAGCAGCTGGGAACAAACAAGTACCCTCCAACTACAGATACTGGCTAAAGTCATGTCAGGGCTTACGCACAAAAGCAACATGCAATGAGACTTGCTGACTAAGATAGTGACTGTTACCACATTTATGCCTTACTCTGTAGCCTGCTCCTCTCATTCTCTTCTTTTGGTGAAATGTTCCTAGTAAATTCAAACATCCGGGGGGGGGGCAATGAAGCATACTTTAATATTCCTATCAGATAATCCAAAGGTGTGTAGAGGAGGAGTCTGAAGAAGAGGAAGATGAGTGGAGGAGGAGCAGGAGGAGGAGGGGAGGGGTTGTCAGGCAGCAGAAGAACAAAGAGGAGGTGGGAGAACGGGACAAAGGCAGTATTCACTCCTGAGAAGGGTCTAGGACTCTCAGTCATCATGAGACAACTTACGATCGTCTCTTCATAAGTCGACCCTCGACCCTCCCTGGGCTGGACTACCCAGAGGGTCAGGGTCAGGTAGTCTGTGCAGTCCTCAGAACTGAAAATCTCAACACAAGGTCTTCTAGAATTCTCCAACCTTCTGGATACTCTGAGCTACATTGAAAGATGAATAATTGTCTCGGGCCACATATTAAACACAATGAGGTACGACTGTGGTTTGCAAGCATACCTGTGCTTTATTTTGTGTAACATAGCTTACTATCTTTATGTATGTATGAATGTATGTGTGTATGTATGTATATTGTGTGAGGACCATACAATCGAGTCACACACACAGAGAAAATCAGGTAATGTTTCAGGTAAGTTCACACTTTGGTGTTAGGTCACATTCACAGCTAGCATAAGACACATATGGCCCTCTGCTCACAGGGTGAACACCCCTTTCATAGGCCTTTTTCTCTCCTGGGAGCCTAAGAATGTTCAAACATGCATAAAGATGGTTTTTAAGCCTTATCATTTATGGCTCCTGGTTGCAGAACTCAAAGGCATCCCTTTCCACTTTCCCAGAGGAAAGCCCAAGAGTCCTTGCCTTGCAGGGAGAGAGAGCAGAGCAAGGAACAAGCCTTCGTAAAGAGTAGCAGGAGAAATTCAGCAGTTATGGAAGAAACAGGAAGTGGTAAATGTCACCCCAGGCCCTTTGCTCCACAGACAGGGTCAGAGACAGGAATGGATTCATCTGGGTGAGAAAAAGAGTAGAATTTTTTCATTGTATTTCCACTGTTTTCATGTCGACCTCCAGCCTCCAGCGTCCTCAAGACACCCATGAGGGTATACAGATACACACACACACACACACATACGCACACACACACACACGAAGAGATGAGAAACTGCAGTCAACATTCCAACATACTTACCTGGAGCACAGGCTACCTGAATCTTCCTCTCCCCAGGCAGTCCATGGTCATGTGCACCCATCAAAATAGTTGGCAACTGCTAGCTGATGAACTGGGGGTGAATTTTCCTCTTGATTAAAAGCATGAGAGGGAGGAGTACCCCAACTCTGTATACTTTGGAGGAGCCTTCTTTCCTCCTTTCTCACTACTTTTGAGTAACCACCAGCAGGGTCAGATCTGAAACCACGCATGGGGCCTGAAGCCCCATGAATGAGCTTTCTGTTCTTGGCTTGGGACACTGGGAGAAGACAAGTGGGGATCGCTGGAGGCAGCTGGTTTTGGCTGCCTCCAGCAAGCCACCTCTACCTTTTTGATTGATTGCTAGAAGATGGACAGTGTCTTTATTTTGCAGGGAGTGAGGTAGAAGGAGGGCTGGACAAATGTGTCCTGTGCAGTGATGAGATAGCTTGGTATGAGCCCCCCGCTGGATGCGAAGGGCATTTCCTTGTCCAGCATCAGACAGGCAGCCAGAGAAGCATGTAAGCAAGTCTACAGAGGCTGGGTATGCAGCCAGAGGACACAAGGACAACATAAGGTGAGTATGGAATGACAATGACCACACCCAGACACCATGGCAGGAGAACAAGAGCTCAACAAAAGAGGCAGCAGAGTACTGTGGGGCCAAAGGGCCCAGAATAGATGAGTTGTAAGACCATCTGTCACTCTAAAGGTCCAAGCACCAGGAGACCTGGGCCCTGCCAGTGACAGACAGTATGACCTTGATGATATCATCCCACCTCAGTTTCAGAGATTCTGTTCTTTGTATAATAAGGGGGACGGAGGTTTGAAGGAACTAAATTGGGGTTTTGTAATCTCTAACATTACATCGCTGGAATATTCCATGATGACATCGAGATGTCCTTCGACTTGCCACCTGATTAGATGTGACAGTTACAGTAAAGAAATCACCAGTCACTAGAAGCGTGCTGCAGAAGTGGTATGGGTTAGAGTTGAGCCAAAGGGTCCCCAGAAGGTAACACCAGCCTTTCTGGTGAAGGCAGTCCGGGCTGTCACCATGCAAGGAGGGGAGGGGATATGTCCACAAGTTGCCTTACAGGAGGGCCCTAGGGTGCTTCAGGAATTCCCTACAGGACATGGAGTGGGGACCTCACTGGTTGTCAAGAGAGAACAGAGTGCATTCTAACGGGGTTCTGGCCTAGGATTAAAACATGGAGGTTATGAAACCACGTGGAGTAGTGCACCTGAGCACTGGGGACCAGCCCTGGCTGCCGGCGAGATTTGTTCTCTGATGGTCACTCTCTCCTCGCAATCTGGCTGGATGGAAATAGACCTTTCCCGTGGGCCTTTCCATCTCCTGAGCTCCACAAAAAACATCAGTTGATGTCTACAGGGTTCAAACAGCTGCTCATGAAGGAGCAGGCAGGGTCCTGAGGTGGAGTAGGCAGGACCCCACAAGGTTTACCTTATTGTACAGAGAGGCAAGAGTTCCTACACACCATTTTTCTCATGGAGTGTAGGAGACCAGGAAGTCAGTTCAAGTGACAGAGGTGAGTCTGAAGAAAGGCCCAGTGTTTGTTGCTGAGTGATGTTGTGGAATATGAGTTGAAATGTGTTACATTCATTTATGCTGTGAGACATTTGTTCCACTGAAGCTCCCAGCCTTTCCTGCTCCCAACTTCTGCCCACCTCTCAAGGCAGAAAAGGGACCCTCCCACTCACAGGGTGCTTTGGGCATACAATGCAGCATTGTTAGGGTACTATGGAAAGGGCTAGATGATGTCCTGTGTGTGGGGCGGGGTAGGGTCAATACTAATTGTGGGAATGTGGATAGGGCTCCTAATCTCTCTGGACCTGTTTCTCAATCAATCAGGCCGATCACAATGATCACAGGTTGAAACGGTGGCTATATGGTCACAGCCAGTGTTTAGATTGTAAGACTACGTTGACTACATTGTCAAGTTCAGCTGGCTCAACAGTTCAGTTAAAGAGGCACGGTGAGCATTCACACTCTCTTCTTTTGTCGAGTGACTCAACGTGGTGGAAGCTGAAAGGTTAACCTGCCCTTGATCCCGCCACACACTCCAAAGCCATGTGCAGCTTTGGGTGAAACAAAAGCCTCTCTTTGAATAAAGGATTACCCATAAGTGGGAACACATCCAGCCATGATTATCTAACGGCAGCTGAGCCTAATACACTCCTACAGTTAATTTCCGATGACTCCCAGCAAATCCGGGATATGGGACGAGACAAGTCAATGTGGAAAAGAAGCCTTGCAGGGTGCTGGGTGTACATGTGTCCTAAGGGCGAGACAGGCAGGAGTAGGCCCATAGGAAAGGTTGGGGGTAGCAGGGCTTGGCTCTGTGGGAGTTCCCATCAGATCTGGGGAAGTATGAAGGTCTGGGGCCCCAGTGATTGAAAAGGGGGCAGAGAGCTAGTGAGATGGCTCAGTGGGTAAAGGTACTTGTTAAACCTGAGTTTGATCCCCAGAACCCACGCAGTGAAAGGAGAGAACCAACTCCCATAGACTGTCTTCTGACCTTCATACTTGTATTGTCATGTGCCTGTGTGGATGCAGACATACACATACAGAGAGTAACACATACCTGCATGCATGCATGCATGCATGCATACATACATACATACATACATACATACATAAGATTATTTTCTTAAAGTGGGGCAGAAGTAGCAAAGGTAGGTGGGGGCTCACAGAGGGGAACAAAGACCTCACACCCACCGCTGTCAATCACAACTCCCTAAACACAATGTTGGGACTATGAAGCACTTACCCCACCCCACTGCACCCACACACCATGAGCACAGCAGCCCAGTAGGTTCAGATGGGCTTCTCCTTGCTCCTCCAAGCCCACTACTGAACAGCCAGTGCCACCATTCCTCCCGTTACCCTTTATCCCCTCCTTGAGGAGAGAACTCACCCACAGTGGCCGCCATGCCTGGGGAGAAGCAGGCCTCACAGATCCTCCTCAGGAAGGATGTCTTCCCCACAGCGGAGTCTCCCACAAACACGATCTTGAAAAGCCGGTCTGGGGTAGATGGAGTGTTTTCCTCCTGTGGACAGAAGACAGTCTGTTGGGCACTGCCACTAGCCCCTGCTGCCTTTTATTGTCACTGCGGTGGTCCACTGAGACCTCAGCACCAGGGAGGCCACTTCTGCCCCAGAATACAGTTAGCACTGGTCCTGGAGCATGGGGCTCCTTCCAGCACCAACAAGAGATTGTTAGGAAAAATAACAACCTTTCCCACGAGTTCATGCCAATGGGACTCTGGGACAAGCAGGCAGGCCCTGGCTGATGGAGTGGAAAAGATAGGAATGTGAACAGTTACTGAGCATGGTGTGCCCAGAGCTCTGGGGTGTGAATTAGAAGGGACCAAGGGCCAGAAGGATGGAGCTTGGGGAGAAGGCAGAATTCTCTACAGGAGCAGGGGGAGGCAAGTGTGCTGGGGTTGTTTGTTTATTTTCATCTACTTGATATAAGATAGGTCATCTGGGAAGAGGGAACTTCAACTGAGAAAATGCCTCCATCAGAATGGCCAGTGGGGAAGTCTGTAGGGCATTTTTAAAAAAAAAATTATTGTTTTTATTTTTCTTCCTCTCCCCTCCCCTTCTACCCTCTCCCATGAACCCCATGTTCCCAATTTACTCAGGAGATCTTGTCTTTTTATACTCCCCATGTAGATTAGATCCATATATGGGTCTCTCTTAGGGTCCTCTTTGTTGTCTAGGTTCTCTGGGATTGTGAATTGTATGCTGGTTTTTCTTTGCTTTATGTCTAGTGAGCACATGTGATATTTGTCTTTCTGGGTCTAGGCTACCTCACTCAATATGATGTTTCCTAGATCCATCCATTTGCCCCCAAATTTCAAGATGTCATTATTTTTTTCTGTTGTGTAGTACTCCATTGTGTAAATGTATCGCATCTTCTTTATCCATTCTTTGGTCGAGGGGCATTTAGGTTGTTTCCAGGTTCTGGCTATGACAAACAGTGCTGCTCTGAACATATCTGACCATATGTCCTTGTGGTACGATTGAGCATCCTTTGGGTATATACCCAAAAGTGGTATTGCTGGGTCTTGAGGTAGGTTATTTCCTAATTTTCTAAGAAATCGCCATACTGAAACCCAAAGCGCCTATACCAGTTTGCACTCCTACCAACAACAGAGGAGTGTTTCCTTTACCCCACATCCTCTCCAGCATAAGTCGTCATCAGTGTTTTTGATCTTGCCCATTCTTACAAGTGTAAGATGGAATTTCAGAGTTGTTTTGATTTGCATTTCTCTGATGGCTAAAGATATTGAGCATTTCCTTAAGTGTCTTTCAGCCATTTTAGATTCCTCTGTTGACAGTTCTCTGTTTAGGTCTGTACCCCAAGTTTTTATTGGATTATTTGTTTTTTTTTTTTTGATGACCAGTTTCTTGAGTTCTTTGTATATTTTGGAGATCAGACATCTGTCTGATGTGGGGTTGGTGAAGATCTTTTCCCATTCTGTAGGCTGTCGTTTTGTCTTGTTGACTGTGTCCTTTACCTTACAGAAGCTTCTCAGTTTCAGAAGGTCCCATTTATTAATTGTTTCTCTCAGTGTCTGTGTTACTGGGGTTATATTTAGGAAGTGGTCTCCTGTGCCAATGCATTTAAATGTTCTTCCTACTTTCTCTTCCATGAGGTTCAGTGTGGTTGGTTTTATGTTGAGGTCTTTGATCCATTTGGACTTGAGTTTTGTGCATGGTGATAGATATGTATCTATTTTCATTCTTCTACATGTTGATATCAAGTTATGCCAGCACCATTTGTTGAATATGCTTTCTTTTTTCCATTTTATATTTTTTGCTTCTTTGTCAAAAATCAGGTGTTCGAAGTAGTGTGTATTGATATCTGGGTCTTCAATTTGGTTCCATTGGTCCTCCTGACAGTTTTTATGGCATTACCAGTCTGTTTTCAGTACTGTAGCTCTGTAGTAGTGTTTGAAGTCAGAGATTGTGATGCCTCCAGAAGTTCCTTTATTGTACAGGATTGTTTTGGCTATTCTGGGTTTTTTGCTAGAGTTGAGTATGTTCATATGAAGTTGAGTATTGTTATTTTGAGGTCTGTGAAGAATTTTGCTGGGCATTGCATTGAATCTGTAGATTGCCTTTGGTAAGATAGCCATTTTACTATGTTAATTCTACCTACCCGGTCTGTGAAGAATTTTGCTGGGATTTTGATGGGTATTGCATTGAATCTGTAGATTGCTTTTGGTAAGATTGCCATTTTACTGTGTTAATTCTACCTACTCAAGAGCATGGGAGATATTTCCATTTTATGGTGTCTTCTTCAATTTTTTCTTCAGAGCTTTAAAGTTCTTGTCATACAGGTCTTCCACTTGTTTGGTTAGAGTTACTCCAAGATATTTTATGCTTTTTGTGGTTATTGTGAAGGGTAATATTTCTCTGATTTCTTTCTCAGCCCATTTATCATCTGTGTACAGGAGGGCTACTGATTTTTCCAACTTAATCTTGTATCCTGCTACATTACTGAAGGTGTTTATGAGTTGTAGAACTTCCTTAGTAGATTTTTTGGGGTTGCTTATGTAAACTATCATATCATCAGCAAATACTGAGAGTTTGACTTCTTCTTTTCTGATTTGTATTCCCTTGACCTCCTTTTGTTCTAGCTCTAGCTAGGACCTCAAGAACTATATTGAATAGGCATGGAGAGAGTGGACAGCCTTGACTTGTTCCTGATTTCAGTTGGATCACTTTGAGTTTCTCTCCATTTAGTTTGATGTTGGTTGTTGGCTTGCTGTATATTGCCTTTATTCTGTTTAGGTACGTTTCTCGTATCTCTGCTCTCTCCAAGACCTTTATCATGAAAGAATGATGTATTTTGTTGGAGGCTTTTTCAACATCTAGTGGGAGGGCTCAGTTCATTATGAATGGTGCCCCCCTCCCTGAACAGGTGGTCTTGGGTGCTACAAGAGAGCAAGCTGAGCAAGTGATGGGAAACAAGGCAGTAAGCAGCATTTCAGTAGCCTCTGCTTCAGTTCCTGCTTTCTGCTTCCTGTCTCAACTCCTCTTCATGACTATGAGCTGAAATAAACCTTTCCTTCCCAAGTTACTTTTGGTGATGGTGTTTATCACAGCAGCAGAGAAGCACAAGCTAGTCTTTAGAAGGTAGAGGCCAGAGAGAGAAAACCTCCACAGGGTTGGGTACCGTTGCTTAGCTTCTTCCTTTAACTTGACGCATCCCTCCAGGAGGGAGGAGGGAGCTTCCTAAGACTCAAGAAACTTAGGAGGCTTCAAAAGCTCTGAAAGCTCCAATATTCAATTCACAGACTCCTTAAGGTTACATAAACAGAGACAACTAGTCTTGGGGAGGGGACTTTCTGGAGCTCTCTCGGGAGGAATTGCCTGCAAGTTGTGCAGGGGGCTCCAGTGATACAGCTTTCTGGAGTCACCACCCTTGCTGGGGTGGGCTAGTTGGTGGTAAAGCTGCCTTTGAGTTTTTCACCCATGCTCTGGTAAGTAACCCCAATTAGCCCACAAGTTCTCTCACTGACTGGAATCCTTTTATTTACTCTGCCATAGGTACCCTGTCTATAGTAAATAGTTGTTAATGTTCATGTGTCCCCAATAGAAGTCACCACATAGTCTCTGGGTGGAATGGAGATCCCCTTGAATCTCCGCACATGGACCTTGCATCATCTCTTCAACTTATCATGTAGTCATCGGCCACGGATAGCCAGGTGGTGATTTTCCACCTTGTGCTTGTTAGTTCTTGTCTAGAATCATCTGAGAAAGGACCATTGAAGAACTGCCTCCATCAGACTGGTGCGTAAGCAAGGCTGAGGAGCATGTTCTTGATTGATGATTGATATGGAAGGGCCCAGTCCACTGTGGCTAGTACCACCCCTGAACAGGTGGTCGTAGGTTGTATAAAAATGCAAGCTAAGTAAGCCATGGAGAGAAAGCCAGTAAGCGGCAATTCCTTCATAGTATTTGCTTCAGTTCCTGCCTTGAGTTCCTGTCCTGATTTCTTTCAGCTACGGACTGTGACCTAGAAGTAATAAGATAAAATAAGCCCTTTCTTCCCTTTCAGTTGGTTTTGGTCAGTGTTTTTATCACAGCAACAGAAGCCAGGCTAGGACACCCTCCCACTCAGGAAGTGGGGAGTCTCCACAGGCAACCACACACTGCTCTGTTCATCGAGCCCCAGAGAACAAAGCAGGACTGAACTCCCATCAGCCTTGGACTGTGACCCAGGATGGCTGAACTTTCTCTGGGACAGTGAGCAGGAGGTGGTGTAGGGACACCATCCACAGGCAGCCACTCCTTCCAGAACACTATCTCACCACGTGCCTCACCTTCAAGCTTGGCTCAGCACTGCCGGTGAGAGGGGGAGGCTCTTTGGGGTGGATTTAAAAGTGGATTTGAGGGAATTAGCTTATCTGGTGAGCAAATACTCTAACAAAGCACAGCTGATGTGAGCAGCCCTTGAATTTCAGAACAAAGCCACCGTAGATTTCAGGGGAGAATTTAAAGTCACCTAGAAGAATGTAAGATAAAATTGAAGCAATGCCCTTCTGCCCCATTTTCTTTATCCATTGAAGATACAGGGCACTGGCTTCTGCCTGGCTTCTGTCCAGGTGTCTCCAACTGTCATTTGTTCACACAAAATGTGGCAGATCAGAAACAGGTAAGGGATGGGAACGTGGCATCCAAGGAGGGGGTGGTAGAGAGGTGGTCGTGCCTGTGATTGCAGGGTTGCCTGGCCTTAAGCTCCCATGGCTACCCTGCACTTCCCTGGGAAGA
This sequence comes from Ondatra zibethicus, assembly GCA_004026605.1. Taxonomy (NCBI): domain Eukaryota; kingdom Metazoa; phylum Chordata; class Mammalia; order Rodentia; family Cricetidae; genus Ondatra; species Ondatra zibethicus. The sequence goes on along the minus strand of PVIU01003345.1, from coordinate 106,679 downwards.
ACTCACCTATGTGACCATGAATGGTCCAGATATCGCAACTTAACTCACAAGAGCAGGGGAGTCCTTCAGCCTGCTCTCTTTTCTTGGTGACAGTCAGATGGGTTGGAGGGACAGGCAAGGTAAAGGAAGCCTGATTATCACATCAGGACACAGGATGTCATTTTTCTTTCCCTCCTACCTGCTTAAAAAGCAAGGGTTAGGGTGTATCTAAGACATAAAGGTTTTGTCCCCCATCACAGGGCCCTGAGTTTCTGTCCCCAACACCACAAAACAGAAGGCACACCAACAAGCAACAATAACACCCAGAACCCAAGTCAGAAAACGAAAACCTCCAAGCAAAAATGATGTATTCTGGGCTGACAGGATGGCTCAGCGATAAAGGCACGGGCCACCAAGGCTGACAACCTGAGTTCTATCCCTGGGACTCACAGAGAGGAAGAGGAGAAGCGACTCTCACAAATTGTCCTTGACATCTACACGTGTGCTGTGGCATACATGTGCCTACACACATTTGCAAATAAAATAGATATTTAAAAATTTAAAGTGATATATTCTAATTGTTAAGTTTGGGAAATATACAGCTGTAGGAAGAAAAGCAAAAATTCTTTATGATCTGAGATAGCCACTATTCACATTATGTGCATTTTCAGACTTTATGGATATGAGAAAATGTTTTATTTAAACAGAATTAAGAAACATATATTATTTCATCCCAGTTATCGTAATTATTCAATAATAATACAAATCCCTCTGAATCACTAAAGACCTTTTTGGAATTGTGATTTCTTTTAGCAGGTATATAACCTTCTAATATATTATTGCAATATAATTTATGTCCCTTTAGTAACCTTTTTTTTTTATGTTCTTCTATTCTAAACAGCACTTACAGTCTTGACTTTTCACTAATAGAAGCACCGTTTGAAAGGTCACGGCCCTTAATTCCTATTACCAGGTTCTCTCCAGAAGGGCGGCATCACCTATGCCTCATGGAAGTCTGCCTCGGGGCAGCCTTCCACACAACTGGCCCTCTTTATTCTCTCTGTTGTTGCAGCAAAATGGCAGCACAGCCTTGTGAGGCGACTTAGGAGCATTGGGGTGGTCTGTGAGAGACGGACAGTTACAGAACACACAGCTCCAAAGGCTAAGAGCGCAGCAGAAAGGCAGGCTGCCCCGTCTTCTCCCCTCTGGGTTCCTACTTTTCCTTCTGGCAGGGGGAAAACACTTGTCAAGCCCATCCATCAGACCACAGCAAAGACAGGTCTCAGCACGCAAGGGCATAGCATTCTCCTCTAGGCCTGGCTCTTCCAGACCTCTTGGCCACATATTGTGATACTGGGTGACATCCTGGATGACTTTGATATTGATCCATCCATGCCCAGTGAAAGTGAGTGTAGGCCCACGTATGAAAGGGATTTATTTGGAAGGGAACGAAGGGAGAGAGAGGAACCCATTCGCTAGGGGCTGCCTAAGGGAGGTCCCCTTGCATACCGCCAAGGAATTTCTAGAGATGTTTTGAAGGATCAGGGTGAAGGCCAAGGGCTGCATGGCCTATTTCAAAGTGCCCATTACAAACCAGCAGAGGGACATAGTTCTCACAAGACAAAGAGGAATCACTCTTCTGGAGAGCATTTGGTAATAGAAAGCAAGTGCCCTGACTTTTGAACTGTTCTCCTTACAGAATTCAGAGGGAAACCTGAATGAGGAGAGGGAGGAGGGCAAAAGCATCCTGGAGGGAGAAATCCATGGGCCACTGGGGAATGGAAGAGACAGAATTGTACCAAATGACCACTTGTAATGGGTCTTAGCAGACATTGACTCTAGTGGGCATGTTCAATAAATGCTTCAGATCTGAGTTAAAAGAGAGCATGTGAAATATGGGGGAACAGAAGTTAACAAGGGGAAGTTATGAAACCAATGAGTCTCTCTCTCTCTCTCTAATGCTCAGCTGAAAAGGTGTAAGGAAGGGAAGGAGACCTTTGGGACACAGAATATGGTGAATCCCAAGGCCCACAGCAGCCCCTAAATGTCCTTTGGGGCTCCTGGGCTCGGAGGTAAGGGGCAGATCTCAGTAACATTGCCTGGAACTTACCTTGTAGAGGGCTTCTTTTCCGACAGGCTGCCCTCGGGGAGATGTAGGGATGAGTTCCAAGGCGGGGGCTGTCACGCTTTGCCCTTCTGCCCCATGCTCAAAGACCTCCTCTTCTTCTGGGCATTTGCTCAGTGGCTTCTCAAAGCCACCTTCCAGGAGCTGAGGCAGGGGGTCTTCCTCAATGGAGATGATTCTGCGGAGTGCATGACGACGTGGAACCCCAGCCCCTGGCTCCCCAGTCCCAGACTCCTCCTCTGCCAGGAGATAGGCACTCAGGCCCACAGAGCTCCTCCTCCTCAGGATGCCGAAGGCGTCATCCTCCTCCACTGACTGGCTATCAGAATGCGGACGGGAAGAAGATGCATAGGAAGAAATGATAAAATATCAATATGAAAGTGGAGAGACACTTGCCTGCCGGGCAGCACTGGAAAGAGCTCTGGGGAAGGAGAGGAGACAACAGACCCATCACTCAGCTCATGGTTTTGACAGCCTCATAAGGGATGCCACCTGCTGCTGCTGCCACTGCCGCCACTGCCAGTGATGAAGATGCTGATGAAGATTATACCAGGTATCAATTAAAACTAAAGGCCCTGTCCTCATGTGGTACTGGACCAAGAGAGGATCGATGCAGCAAACAGCACACATATATTCTTATGGCCTGGGTTGTTCCATGAAGGAGAAGGGAATGAAGAAAGGGATGCACAGGGTTGGAGATAGGTACCCTAGGAGAACAATAATGTGGCTGGGCTCTGCTCCCGTCACATGCCCTCTTCAACTGCACGTCCTTATGGAAGGACATCGACTCCTCTGTTCCCTCACCACAAAACAGGGTCCATCCACCTAGCCTGTTCATATGTAAGAGAATGCATGAGAGGGATAACCAAGTAGCACCCACCCACACAGGGCACACCCACACAGTGCACACTCATACAGGACACACCCACGCAGGTCACTCTCACACAGGGCACACCCATACAGGGCACTCTCAAACAGGGCACACCCACACAGAACACACCCACACAGCACACACTCATACAGGACGCACCCACACAGTGCACATTCATACAGGACGTGCCCACGTAGGGCACCCTCATAGAGCACCTGTGCACAGAGCATCCCTCGGCGGTGTACGAGTACTGTCGCTGTGGGGGACCTCCTCCCAACCATGATAGATGTCCCCTGATTCAGAGACAGATCATTATAAATGGGCTTGGGTCATGCATCCCCCTCTTCCTTTCTGGCCTCCTGAAATAGAGGGAGGAGCAGGTGGCCTTTACTTTAGTATATACTTGCTTCTGGAAGCATTTAGGTGCTACGAGCAAAGAGGACCATAGGAGGAGGAAGGAACCCTATGCAGTTGGGGCATAGGGCACAGACTGTGTTTTCTAAGGGTTTGGGGATCAAAATCTGCACAGGTATCCAGAACACTGAGATCCTTCTCTATCTTAGTGAACAGTTCAAGGTGAAAGTATTTCAAAGGAAACAGGTATGATCTATGAACACACACACAGGCACACACACGCACACATGCATATGAATGCATGGAAAGGATTACAAAGGAACCAGTAGGGTGACAAGGTCAAAGGAGAAAGGAACTGAATTAAGGGACACAGAAACAGTGCCATACAAGAGAAGCGCCATTGACCTTGCTCCTGGCTTCTGGTGTTTGTTCTTCCTAAGGTCAATAAGAGGAAGGGAAGAGAAAACCAATGTGAACCCATCACTTTCTGAAGCTAGCTATGATTCTGAAGGACAAATTAAGACAGTCTTTACTTTCAACAGCAGTGAATTGGTTTGGATAGAGAGTAAAAGATTCATAGAAATTTGAGCACTTTTCTCTACTTATGAAACAGGTTAAATAAAAGCCAACTGGCTTCTCTCCAGAACACCTTCCTTCTGTATCTGTACACTATCGAGACCATGACATGATTATCTCGTTCTCAGCCCAGTATCCTTGTCCATTCTTAGCTCCTTGTATATGCAATATGAACATATACATATCCACATAAACACACACACACACACACACACACACACACACACACACACACACACACACACACACACACACACATTTTCCTGAAGGTTTTCTACCAGAAAAAGAAACAACCATTTAAGTGTGCCCTAAAATGAAGCTCTTCTTGGAAAAAGTATTTTATTTGGGAACATCTCAAGTGCTGTTGACATTCCGTAATGGCTTCAGCTTAGCATGTCTAAGCTCATTTTTGTTTTGCCACCAAACACTTCCTGCCAGCAGTAGAGAGAGTAGCTGCTTTTGCCAAAATCGATATTGGAATTCAGAGCACACACTTTGATGTTTAGCGGATTATTCTCTATTTCTGCCGCTTGGCTGTGAGCTCATGAAAGAGGGAAGGGTCTATTTTGCAAGCCTCTGCTCCAGTGACTGGCACTGGACCTCACAAATAGTGGCCACTCAACACCTATCTATTAAATGAGCATTTGCTTGTCCATAGACATAGTGGGAAAGTCGCAAAGCCTGAAAGAATGTCAGATGCAAAGTAGGTAATCTACAAATGACTGTCAAATCAATCAATCTAGAAATCCATTCAGTTCTGAGAAACCATCAGGCTAGCAAATGCTAGAGTAGAAATTTGGCTTCTAGATTGTACCTCATTATTGAGATATTGAGGGATAATTCATGATGATCTGACCCAGGGGTTTCCCTGATCAGCCCATCTCCATCCCAAAGTCACTTTTACTTTATGCATCTTTTCAGTTCATGCCTGCACATCTCTGTAAGTGATTTTGCACATCTTCTCCCTCAATCTGATACTGGAGGGAAAAGCCACCCTGACCTCTCTGTGTCCACCCGTGTAAATGGAGTACCTGCTCAAAAGAGGAGGAGGGGACTGGCTTGTCTGTATGAATGAGCGGCAGGCCGACCCTTTTCGCAATTCATGTGCCCTCCAACAGCTACATAACATGTTGTCTTTGAATTAGTTAAACATGAATCATTGGAATGATCTGTCAATCACAAGCCTTAATTTTGTCTCTAAAGGATTTCAGCTAATGGTGATTCTATATGACATTTTAATTCAGCTCACAGTCAGTATAATTATATTCCAGAGAAACCAAGTGGATCCAGGAAATGGAGCACTGTCCAGTCACTCCCTCCTTGATCATCTTCTCTTCCTCCTCTTTTTCCTCTTCTTCCTTCCCCTCCTTCTTGGTTGGTCTGCAATTCCCATCAGTGGCTCACTGCAGACTCACAGCAGGGCAGGATAGCCGCTGAGATGGCGCCCGTCCTACAGGTTTGCTCTAAACAGTCTCCCTCCAGTTTGGATGTCACAACAGAGAGGACCATGTCCTCCAGGAATCAAGGCCTCCCTAGTAGGCCCATACCCTAAAGACCAATAGATGTGGGCCCAGAGGCAGCTCCCAAAAGGTGTGAAATGAATGAATGGAGGAAGGAGGAATGGCGGGTGATGACTTACCTCCTGAGAATTTCCCTGCCATCCACATATTTGCCGATCACAGAGCCAGATCTCTGCTTCCTGCTTGTCTTGGAAGCAGCTGTGTTTGCCTTGGCCGCCTTATCTTTCTGCAGAAACACAAAATGCCCTGAGATCCATGCCTGGGGATTCATCTTGATGCTTGAGCAGAAATGAGGGAAGGCTCTAGACAGGACTCTAAATGAGAGAAGCACAGCAGGTTTCTTGCCCACCACTCCCCATCCAGTTCCATCACCCCCTGCCCTGTTTTTTCCCCCACCTCCACCCCCAACTTGGATCCCTCCATCTCCTTTCCAGAAATCCACTTAGAGGAGGAAATACAGAGTGGAGCGCCTGGGGCCTCCGGGGTTATTCTTCACAGGAACACTGGTAATTTGCAAGAGATCAAAAAAGAAGACAAAGAATATTTACTACATAGGAAAATATTTACAGTCCAAAAGCTCCTGGTATTTTAAGTCACCTTCTTCCTTGTGGCTCTAATCTCCCTTTCCCACCAAATCCCATGAGGTATTAAGATAGGGAGCCACCCAAAGGGGCAGCAAGCTCAGGGCTCTGCCCACCACACCCTCACTAGCCTAAGATCTCTGCAGGCATTTATGGAATCAAGCTAGATGTGGATGAACTGCCTAGATATCTGTAACACAGAACCTTAGAGGAGCAGGGCTCAGCACCTGGGACAGACTTCCTCCAGGAGACAGGTGGAGTCAGATCACAGGACAAGTTCTGCCTTAATCAGCCATCCCAGGCTTCCTTCTGTGGACTCACAATGAGAGGAGGAACTGCTGAGCCCCCAGCACCCCTGAGGGCATGACTTTAATGATTCCAGGCAAATCTTTAGTTACTAGTCTGCATCAATTGGGCTTTACCCCTTTTCTTTGATTTCCTCCTGGTGCTCTTCCCTCCACCCCGTCTCTTTCAAAACAAAATGAGTTGGGCAGTTGAAGGGAAATGAGGTGAAGGGTTTAGGAAGGCATTTGGTTGGGAGTTTTAAAAAATTAGTATTTCAGCTGGGCGGTGGTGGTGCACACCTTTAATCCCAGCACTTAGGAGGCAGAGGCAGGCAGATCTCTATGAGTTCAAGGCCAGCCTGGTCTACAAGAGCTAGTTCCAGGACAAGCTCCAAAGCTACAGAGAAACCCTGTCTTGAAAAACAACAACAACAACAAAAATAGTATTTTTCCAAAACAATTTAATCATTATCATTATCAGACCAACATGTGTAGGTTTAAGTCTTGCTCTGACAGTACACACGGGTGGGCAGCTGAGCCACTTGCCACTGGCCTGTGATGTCAAAGAAGAAGTGGGATGACAAGGACCCTCAGGACAGCAGCGTAAGCCAGGCAGGGCCTGACGCAAGGCACACCAGCCCTCAGAGGCTGACCTTATGGGCCTCAGCACACACCACCCTCTTGCTGAGACTGTCTTTTTCCTCAAATATCCTTACAACCTTGGAGAATGAGGACAGGAACTCCCCTTCCTGCAGGGAGAGTTGGGATCATGGGCAAAGGTAGCCAATTCCTTCTCCAAGGACACACGAGTTCACGGCATGAGAATCTCACAATGAGGAAGTCCTATCGAACCGCCCTACCCCTTCAGGGAAGCCAGTGTCTCCTGTCTTGAAAGGGAGGTTGGAGAAGGAGGTGCAGTAGACTAAGGTCTCTTCAGTGTGCCCCACTGTGAAGCCCTGTGGGTGTCACACCATTCAGGAGAGGAAGGAGCACCTGTGCTCAGGTACAGAGAGGAGAAGGAAATGTACCTGAGATCAACTGTATAAACAGCTATGTGTGCACTGTAAATTTGCTTTCCGACAGCGTGAAGTCTGAGATTTTCATCAGGAGATAAAAATTTAAATGAAAGAACAAACTGAGCCTTTCACTTCAGGTGATAATGACATTTCAACTGTGCCATCTCACGGATGGAACCGTCACTTTTGCATCCAAGAATCATGTGGCTCTTCCAAACATTTGAGTCTGATTTGCCAAGAGGAAGGCATTTCCCTTCATGGAAAATCCGTGTGTGGTTTTTTTTTTATTGCTTGCATAATATCTTATACTTCCATCCTGCCCATATAGAAAGGACCCGACATGCCGTAAGTATCAGGGCAGTCTTGATCAGTTAGGGCATGATGGGTCAGGTTGTCCCTGGGCCTTGTCTAACTCTGCCCCATCCCCGAGAGCATGCAGGTGAACCAATTACCTGAAAACTTATGTCCCGTTCATCCCGGAGATGCTTGTTCCTTTCCCTGTGGATAGTAAGGGAAAGCTATTCAACATGGAGTCTGCAGTTGGCAGGGCCAGTGGCATCCCAGATGGCTACAGGAGAAAGCCTGATATGGAAGGACCAGGGATGTGGCTATGCACAGAGGGGAGTTCATGTGCAAGTCATCTCAGAGGCAGGGGATAAGACCGAGTGGTCTTGTGATACACTCAGCCTCCATCACTTGAGGTCAGGATGGCGTGTCCCCCTTCCAGTGAGCTCCTTCTTTGCCCAGTTCATCCGTTTGTGAACATGGGTGGAATGAGTTGCTTACCACTTAGTTCAACATCAAGGATGCAGGAGTGAACAGCCACCAAGTTCTGGTCTCAGGAAGCTTGTATGAGGTTGGGACTGAGCGCTACTAGGAAACTGAAGTGGGGATGTGGGAAAAGGAGGAGCAGAGAGTGCCAAGCATTTCAACCCAAATGGTCAGGAAAGCCCTGGCTGGTGAGGCAGCATCTGACAAACCCTAGGGAGGGGGAGGAGAGCTGGACAGGTATCTGCGGAAAGAGTATTTGGGCAGAGGGTTGAGCAGGGCAAAGGCTTGATTGCGATAAATTCATGTGTGGGTAGGAGGGAGGGACACAGGGAGCCCAAAGAGATGAGGTTGGAGAACAGTGGGTAGATCAAGACTAATCACAGCCTCCTGGGCCACAGGAAAGGCTCTGATCGCCATTCCAAACAAGGCAGGAAATCATGGGGTTTTGGTGGGGTTGGGTGGGATGTCTGACAGGGGAGATCATGGTTTGATTCCAGTACTGAGACGATTGCTCCCCTCGGAAGTTCTGCTGAGAACAGACTGTCAGAGACAAAGGTGCAGCCCTGAGAATGGACTGACATTTTTGAAAAAGTAGAAGTCATTGGTGACGTGGGCAAGGACGGTTTGGGTGGAACTGTTGGGGAGAAAGCCAGACTGGATCATTGAGAGCTGAAAGATGGGCAGTCAGTGTGAAAGCCAACAGACCAGGAGACGATGGATCTGTTTGACAACTCTAGTTGGAAACAAGGATGATGTGGGGGATAGCCTTTGCTAGGAGCACTGGGAGCTCACAGCACATCCACAGAGTCAGAGGCATGGGTGCTGGCAACGTAGAGCAAGCTCAGTGAACTCATCCAGGCTATTTCTGAAGCAGGAGACCAAGTGGGAGGGTAGAAAGTGGAGAGTTCCTGAAGGTTTAGTGGAAGTTCAGAGTGTACGGTAAGTGAACACACTCAGGATGCGGACTGTTTGTGAGGTGAACTAGACACAAATAACTGCAAGGCTCGTCTGTTGATGTAAGAGGGAGGGCCCCCTCCCCCTCCCTCATATCAGGTCTGTAATTCTGCACCTATTTGTGCTGGTGGCCACGAAACAGTCCTTACTTCTGAAGGGGAAGAGCAGGCTCAGGAACAGTCAAGCACTAATGATCATAATGCAGAGATCTGCTGGGTGTGACTGTGAGCCAAGCACTTTGCTAAGTTCACTGTGCCCTGCAGGATCAGATTTCAGTCTGTCCCAAGGAATGACAACCAAGATAAGGGGCCTGCAATGCCATCCTTCTTAAAGAAAACACTGGTAGTGTGTCTTGCTTTCAATGACAGCCATGCCTTTGGAACAAGTCTGGGAAGGGGTATGGAAGGTAAGCCCCGACAATGGCAAAGTGAGCTGCTCATGCCTGGAGAAGGCTCATGCTGGCTAAGCGGTGAGCTGGCGACCTGAATGAGGGTTTAGAAGGCCTTCAGGCTCAACCCTTCCTGGCAAAGCATGCAGTGCTGTTTTCTGTTTTGTTTATACATTCTGTGCAGGAACAGGAGCAGAGGTTAAGGAGGTCATGTCTCACACTCCATGGCCCTTGTCTCCCTACCACCCCACATCCTGCTGCCCCCTCCCCATTTTATTCCTAATCTACCCTCCCACAGTCTCTCTCCTGAGTTCTTGGTGATTTCAAGGACGGGGAAATCTGTCATGTCCCCCTCCTTCATCCTTGCTTAATTGTGATAGCACAGGAAGGCTTCAGACATGTGTGTCTAAGCCTCATAAATGCTGATCTCCAAGAGAAAGACTCCTGGACATCTGTAGAGTGCCATGCCCCATTTCTTCCTATTCATTCTCTTTGGTCTATGGTCTATCCCTGCATTATTTTTTTCTAAGTACAATAGAATGAAGGAAAACAAGTTAAAAAAACAAACGAACAAAACAACGCACTTATGCACCTTGCTCTCTTCCTAAAGCCTCCTGAGAGCAAAGGCCCTGTCTCTAGTGGGTAGAGCATGGCCATGGGGGGGTGTAGAGCATGGCCATGGGGGGGGTGTAGAGCATGGCCATGGGGGGGTAGAACATGGCCATGGGGGGAGGGCTGGCTCGTCTCATTCTAAGTAGAGTCTGTCTCAAACACAGGTGGCTTTTTGAAGTCCTTAACCACTGAAGACAGCAGACCCTGGCCTCACCTTGCTGTCACAAAAGTGGACACAAGGCATCTCACGCATACCTGGAAGTGATGCCAAGCCACTTGCACTTTAAAAACGGGACCCGAAGCCCTCTGTCATCACTTTTCCCCAGGAGGCCATCAGGAGGTGGCAGGTGCAGCCTATAGAAAACCTAGACAAATCCCCAACTTCCTTTGCTTTTCTTGAGAGTGAACGTTTTCTAGGTCAGTGAACTTTCAGTTTATTGTGATGGGTTTTAGAAGCTGGGGAAACTCCTTTCTTGGCCCTATGTGTGATTCATTTACTCATTCCGGGGCTGAGGTAAGAGTCGTCCAGACATGGATTTCATTTCTCTAACACCAAGATTCTCTTGGTTGATTCCAGAATTCACCACGTCCTGACAGACTCAATGCTTCTGTTGGAGGTGAGATTCTATACTTGCCATAGAGTAGCTGCACATCCAGACCTATTCCTTCTCAACCAAGGATCATGCACTGTCCCATAAGGACACCATGCATGAGGCGGAACCTGACACAAAGAGGAATGGACCATAGAGGAAGGTGGGCATGCGAGGAGACAAGGGCATATCCCCCAGTGGGAAGCACTCAGCAGTTCAACCCATATGCTGGTGACTGGGGGAAAGGTGGGCATTCTTGGTTGTTGTGGGATATTAGTACACTGTGTGAAAATGTGTTGCTGTGATTGGTGTAATAAAAAGTCGAAAGACCAATGGCTAGGCAGGAGCATATAGGTGGGACTTCTGATCAAAGAGAGAACTCTGGGAAGAAGAAAGGGGGGGGGAGGTCAGCAGCCAGGCACGGAGGAAGCAGAACAGGCCGTACAGAGATGAGGTGATGGGCCTTGTGGAAGAATGTAGATTTAAAAATATGGGTTAATTTAAGTTCTAAAAGAACTAGTTCAAAACAAGCCCAGGCTAAGGCTGAGCTTTTATAACTAATAATAAGTCTCTGTGTCATTATTTGTGGGCTGGTGGTCCCGATGAGAAAGTACTACTACATTTGGTATCAGTATTGTTCCAGAATACAGGCAGGGAAGAAGCCCCTGACAGACCCACCTTAGGAAATCCAGCTGCTTCAGGAGGCCTGACTTCTCCCGCTGCAGACTCTCTGTCACTCGGTACACTTCCCTGAGGAGAAGGCAGACACTGCCAGGTGAGCAGAGGCCATGGGGAAGGGAGGAGGGGATCAGCCACTATCATACAAGCAAACAAGAGCATTTCAGAGAGGAAAGAAGGGAGGTGAGGAAGGGAGGGAAGGAAGGGAGATGGGAGAGGGAGGGAGAGGAATGACGGAAGTGGGCAGCTGTGCCTCATCATTGCTCCTGGGCTCAGAACCTCCACACAATATCCAAGTGTCTCTGCCATCTTACCACCAAGGCCCCAGGGTTCCTGTTTCCACAGCAGTGTGGTTCTCTCGCAGAAATCACCCAACAGCTTGATAAACTTGTCACTTCCCATCTGATTGTGCTCACTGGGCTATAAGGACAGTCACCCCTCTGACACCTCTCAAATGTCATTACGGAGCAGTTGACATCAGCATCTGCCTGGGGACCCTCCCACCAAGTGCCTAATAACTTCATCCCTAAGCATCATCTGTGTCTTTCCTTCCTTCTTCTTTACAGAACAATTACAAAGTCACTTGACAACCATAACAGACTGAATCAAATTCTAAGTTCACCTCAGACAATCCTAATTAAGCAACACAACTCTGCCGGTTCCTGCAGAGATGTGAATTCCTCACATTTTATTACCAATTATATTTAATTTCAACTTAAGGGAAAACAGTGTATTTCCCATTATACAAACTGGGTCCCTGAGCCCCCTGTCTGGGACTCTGCTCTGGTTAGCACAACATCCCTGCCTGCTCCTGTCTGGGTCCCAGCTGCTGAGGAGGCCTATGCCCAGCTCAGGAGGCACTCCTACCCAGTTCCTACCCCTGCCGAGCAGGGACAGTAGAGAAGTTGTCCCTTGCTGAGGGCAGGAACTCACTGCAGAGCCGAGGTCTGTGGTCAGTGTTTGACTGAGAAAGCAGTTCACAAGTCTCATGCTCTTTGGGTCTTCTCTGCCTCTGTGTACAGCGCCAGCAGATACACACACACACACACACACACACACAGAAAGAGAGAGAGAGAGAGAGAGAGAGAGAGAGAGAGAGAGAGAGAGAGAGAGAATGCCTATGCAAACACATGCTCATCCGTCTGTCAAGTGAACACATATCTATGGTGATTGGTATACACATAAATGCACACATATAGATATATCCAGCTATCCAGCTTTTGTGTGTTAACCAAGGGGCATCATTAAACAGTGGCTCTCACATATTTGATTGACTAATCTTTTAAGTCCCTCTGAGCTAGAGGTCACCTCTCCCTGGGTGATAGCAGACTGGGACAGAGAGGACCAGCTGCCTTTTGTTACAGTCCTTGGTGGGAAGTTGGTAATTTTCCACAGAGAGCTGATGTTGGTTTTGTTTTTAGGAAAGAGATGAGCCATAGAACATTCTACAAAATAGAATGTTGTTAAGTGAAAAAGGCAAAACAGACCTGTATGTCTGGCTGGCTGCCAGTCTCTAAAGGAAAGCATTTGTGTGTGTGTGTATGAGTGTGTGTGTGTGTGTGTGCATGTGTGTGTTTGTACATGTGTGCTTATGTGTATGCATGCATGTACATGTATTTATGTGTGTACATGTGTATAAGTGTTTGCTTGAGTATGTGCATGTACACATTTATTTGTGTATTGTGTGTGTGTATGTGTGTATAAATTAGAATGTATTTGCACATGCATAATAGACTCCAAGATCCACAGGAGAAAGAGGTCATGGGAGAAGACAAACTTCTCTTGGGGAGTCATTCTTTTGTATCTTGTCTTAAACTGTATCTTCAAGATAAAAGTTAATTAAAAATCAGCTCAGAGGTACAATTTTTCAGCTGGCCTTCATTTTTGTGTTATCTCACTGCTTGAGATGTTTTTTCTTCTCTATCTCATCCCCAAATCTAGTTTTCCTACCTTCAATGTTTTCAGAGCATGGGAAAATTAATTTTGTCCATTTGCAATGCTTGCTGATAAATGATCGAGTCTGCTTACTCCCTGTCTCCTCCTTCTCCCCTCCCAGCAGTTCTGGAACAATTCCACACCACAAGACACCCAGGAACATTGGGAGGAGGTCTAGAGCCTGCCTTAATCTTAGCTGACTGTGGCTTCTCTGAGCCTCTGATCTTCCTGACTGGGAGCTTTATGGTGCTGTCACCAGTGTTGATCTGAGTCTCCGTTCTCCAGAAAATCAGTCCACGCGCTTCCACTCTCCCCGGCTTGTCTGGGTGGGAAGGCTATCTAGGGGACGCCGCATCCATACTACACTCCTGGCTCCTGAACATGCACTTCCTGATTCTCCTTCCTCCTCATGCCCTTGACCCCATCTTTTCAGAGACCACATCTCCGGCTTCATTAATGAAGATGAGACATGTGAAGGCTTCCAACTCCTTGTGCTGAGCTGTGATCTCCCTCCGCACAAGCGTTGGTCTCCCGTCACTGTCTTAATGTTTCTGCCTTCAGATGTTTACAGTTTTGAGAGCTTGGTTGGACTGAAGTGCCTGAATCCCTAATTCTATCATAAAGTTAGGTGCCTATGCCTTGGCACCCTACTCTCAGACAGGAAGAACTGACTCAGCCTGTTTGATGAAACGCATGGTGCCCCGGACTAGCAATCCAAACCACTGACATGGGGGCTGGGTTTCATTCTAAGACAGCTTCTTGGGAGACATTTCTTTATCTTACAATTAGAGATACCTTACTAGGATGACATTCCCAGGCCACACACATTTTGTTCCTCTCATTCAGACAGTCCATCACAAATGGCTCTGACTCTAGACAGAAGCAGAACTATGGTGGCATTTTGGATGTACTTCACGTCCCAGAATCTTTCCGGCACTCAGATAAAGTGAGGGTTTTCGTTTTGAACAAAGGCACTTAGGATGTGCAGAGCCTTAATGCTGGTCAGCCTATCGGAACCCTTGATGCCTTTCAAGCACACAGTGACCCCTGGCAGAATGGATGTGTCCGTGGGGTGAAGAAGTGAAGAGTGAGTGAGCGAGGTGGGTCCTGCTCTGAGCTGGGAATTGGTGTGTTGGGAAGGCTTATTATCCCCTGGGGTGTGAGGAGGGCATGTGTAACACTTAGCATTTGGGGTGTGAGGAGGGCATGTATAACACTTAGCATCTGGGGCTCCATCTTTCTTGTCCCTTCAGTCAGACTGACAGTCCACCAGCTCCGTAAGGACACGGTGTGATTGAATGAGAGAATTTGACCTTGGTGAGGCATGTCGAAGGCCCAAGGTACCTGGCATGGAATAATTTGTCATGGCCACTTGTCAGGGGAGGGTATCAATGAGTATGTAGAAAAAACAAGTGGCCAAATAGATAAGAGAGTTCCTTTGTCTGATCTCAGAATCCTTTGCTCTCAAAACGCTAATGTCCCCAAAGGTGAAGGACTGATTTGGCTTCAGCCCCTCCAGCTATAGACGAAGATCCCCTCTCAGGCATGGCTCTGCCTCTGTCTAGCTGCCTGGGCACAATGGCGGGGTACTAAGGACAGGGAACAGGAAGCCAAACTTTGAGAGCTGTGGGGTTCCCTTGTGGGCCCAGACAGTCTTCCCAGAGAAATACTGTGAGAAAATAAGTGGCTAGGGATTGAGTCATGGTTCCAGTCATGATTCACATACCACTCACGTTATCAGCTGATCTCACAAGCCTCCCCACTCCCATTCACCTGAGGCTCCTGGTCTCTAGCCTTCCATGGGCATCAACGGCCCTCTGCTCTTTCAGTCTTTGCTCAGGCTGCCTCCTTATGTGTGGGTAGCTGGTCTTTCTATCTGATAATACATTTCTGGAGACCAGGGCCTTGAAGACTAACCCTGGTTCTCACCTTGACATACCTAAGAACTACTCAAGAAGCTGAGGCAAGGCAGGAGAATGATGAGGTCAAGGCCAATCTGTACATCATAGTGAGACTCTGTTGAAGAGAGGAAGGAGAGAAGAGGAGGGAGAGGATGGAACCCCAGGGAATAAGGATCCTAAGTCTCCACCTTGCACACAGGCTAGGGAACAGGTTTTTGGAAAGAAAGGTACTGGTCCCCAGGCCAGAACAGAGCAGCCGGCAGTGCCGGGGGCTGGCCTCACATCTCTTTCTCCTGCTGCAGCTCACAGGCCTCTCTCTGCAGGCTCTCCAGCTGCTGCTGCGCCTCCTGGAGTTCTCGCGAGGTGCGCTCCAACTCGCGGGCCAGCTCCTGGTTAGTGAGTCTCAGCTTGGTGTTCTCAGCCTTGGTTTCATGTTTGTCATTGTGGAGAGCTGTGCACTGGCCTTCCAGCTACAAAGAGGGGACAGAGTGGAAGGATGACCGGGGCCAGGGCTATTGCTGGCTCAGCTCCATACTGCCCTCAAACCCAAGTTAGCACTGTTCTGCCCCATCACTCCCATGGAGACAACTCTGCAGGCAGGGGCAACTTTCACAGAACATTCTGTCTTTCTAGTCTGGACTACTGGATAGGCCTGGGTGGCCTTGTTCTATAGGATTGCTAGCAGTGAAAATTCCACAGATGACCTCATCTAAGACCCTTTTGCCCTCTAAGCCAGTATCTTTGCCTTGATCCCCGATGGGAACAGAGTACAGTTTAGTGACTGTTTATCATAAAGCCACCTTCCCTGTGGTGAGCACAGGTAGTAGGAAATTTGTCCACATCCTTCCTCCTCTCTGCTTCAGGACCCCAGTTCCCTTCATCTAAGAGACAGCTTTGCTTGAGTGCATACGGACCTTGGAGGTTCTGAAAAAACAACCAAACCAGGTCAAACAGACCTCATGCCTTTTCTTGCATGCCTAAAACAACTTAAAAATGTACATTTTGATAACTTCGGCTCTTCTCTGCTGCTGAAAAGGTTTTGTGGGGCTTCCAACCCTCTCCAGACGAAGCAACGCACCAAGGCAAACAGATCATAATAAATTTAGTTTCCTGAATGTGGCCAGTGAGGGGAGAAGAGCAGCAACAAGGAATGTCGTAAGCCTCGCATGAGACTCCTGTGTTATCAGCAAGCGTGCAGTAATTAAATGGAGTGGCAATCATTCATTTGAGGGATAAATTTAATTGCTATGAATTTAATGCATACCGGAGAGGAAGCAAAGGAGGAGTGAGACAAGGCGCGACTGTGGACGGAGAATGGGAAGGCAGCAGGCAGTTCCCAGGGTTTGCAGCCTCTTGCTACAAAGAGGAAAGAGACTTAGACCCAAAGCTTAGCGATCAGCAGGGGCAGCAGCCCCAGCCTCAGTAGGGGGATCTTTAAGCTTATACTTGGCTGTTGCTAAAAATAGTCTCTGTTCCTAGGAAAACCATGTGTCCGGGTCTAGTCAGGGCTGGGTTTCTTCCAGGACCAGGCAAATTGAGACTAGAAATCAGTGCTACCATAGCCTCTATTCCCCCCACAAGTTCTTGCTTTCCTGAGGAGGCTGCTGAGTAAGACACTTGGCCTGGCAGCCTGGTACCAAGAGCCTGGTGCCCTTAGTTCCAGGCATAGCTACCGCCTTGCAGAGTGTGCCACACAGTCTGTTTCTCGGCGCAGGCATTGAGAAGGGAGTGACTGATGTTTACATCTAAGCTGTGTTCCAGAGGAAGCAGGCTATGGACCCTGTCCAGGCATGTGGGCAGTTTTTGAAGAGACCAGTTGGGGTTGTACACAACTTTACTGAAGAACACAACTAAGTCTGCACCACCCCTGAAGTATAAGGGTCTCACAAGTGTTTCTGTACTCCCTTGGATCCCTCTTTTCTTCTGCAGGAGACCTAATCAGGCTTCAAGGTTGAGCATCCATAATTACCTTTGGGTATATTTATGTGAAACTGTCCTCAGATCCACGGGGGTTGGGGATTCGTGGGGACTTTTCTAGGTTAAACACACAACTGGCGTTATCTAGGGTCATCTGTGACTTTGTTTTAAATTTAAATTTTAAAATGCTTAAAGTATTTTTAGTATTTTGAGATAGGGTCTCACTATAAAACCCAGGCTGCACTTTGAACTCTGTCCACAAGACTGTCCTAGAACTCACAATCCTTCTGCCTCAGTCTCCCCAGTGGTGTGTATATATCCACCGTGTGGGGACTTTAAAGGAAGACACATACAGATGCACAAGTCTTCCTGGGACAAGTTTAAAAACCCATGAGAGGGGATGAGGCAGAAGCAAAGGTGAATTGGACGTGCTGAGGGGCCGAGGAGTCTGCACATTAACCTACCTTTCTCTGCTTCTGGATGAGACGCTCCAGTTCCTGCTCCTTGGTGTTCAGTTTCTTTTCCAGCTCCCGACTGCGGGCTTGGAACCTCTCTGTGTCCTGCCAAGGCAACAGAGAAGACAGTGGGTCCTACACCCAGCACACCTGGGTTACAGCCTTGGACGTATGCACGTGAACACCTTCATCAGCTGGGCCAGCTGGGTCACCAATCCCTTTGCACTTTGAGGCCCTTCTCCTGAAACCCCAGGCTTTAGTGACCCACTTACCCCACCACTGACGAGCCATGAGACCAAGTTAGTGCTTAGAGATAGGCTGGAAAATGTGAGTGTGGCCACATCCGGTGGCAGTATCTTACCAAGATTTCGCACCCAGACAATGACCTAAGGACAGCCATTGGTGGAGCAGGACAGGAGAGGAAGAACCTGAGATGACTCCTTGGCCAGTCTCCCAATGGACACTGACACTGGTCCCTTAAACCCTACTAGCTCCGGGCACAGCGCATTACTCCTGCCTCCTGGAGGATCTGAGTGCTTACTGCTCATCCACCAAGACTCAGGGTTCCTGGGCTGTGTTCCTCACGATGTCACTATCCTGAATTCCACGTCTTCTTACCCTCCCACCCTAGACTGGGCTTCTCCACACAAACAGAATAAGTTCGGAGGGTACAGATGTGATGTAGTCTGGCTGTAGTGTCACGGGTAATATGGGGTTTCAGAGGCAGGCCATTCCTGGCAGAGCCAGGAAGACTTCGAGGCTTTGAATCGGGAAACTTGGGGTTGAATCCCTGCGCTGTTCATCTAACTTGCTTCATTTTTCTGGATTTCAACAGAATAGATGCCAACAGCCCTTTGCTTCCTGCAACACCCCGTCTATGGTAAGGTAGGGACAAGCTATCGAATAAAGTGAAAAACCGAAACACATCAGGAGCTACTGGAGGCACCAGGATGCCCATGGCAGAGGAGCCAGTTAAGAGATGCTACGTTGGGTGACTACAGGGGTCCTGGCTACCATGTCTGGCAGGAAACAGTTCTTCCTAGCTCACAAGCCTTTGGTCACCTTTGTTCAAGGGCTTGGGCCTCCTCTGGTGATGCTGCTAGCTCCTTTGCTCATATCCAAACAGATCAGTGAGCAGAGAAGATACAGGAAGACCTGTACCCATCCTCGTCTGAACCATGTGCAGCGGTCTGCATGGTGCCCACTCAGTTTCTGCCCTCACCTTTGTTTGAAGAATATCAGCGGTGAGGGATCAACTTAGTTCACTCAGCCACTTTTCACAGAGCAAGCAACTCATGAAATCAGCTGGAACAGAAAGCGGCTTCTAAATCCCAAGCCGATATGCCCATACCTACCGGGCCCATGGAGTATGCTATTGACCCTGTTGGGACATCATTGAGAGGCATCTCTCAGTCTGGAGTTGGAGGATTCAAATGAGTGGGTAGTTTCCTCGTGGTCAAATGTACTGATATAGGTATGGCCAGCATCCAAACTCTGGTTAGAGGCTCTGGCCTTCTATATGTTGTCACAGATGGCAGTATCCTTCTCCTAACTCCAGGACCAGTGAAAGTCTGTATCTAAAGGCTTAATGGCACTGCCAAAGCCACCTTTGGAGTTTGCGTGTTCACAGCAAAAGCTCAAGTGCAAGCACTGAGCTCTCTGGACTGGCTATTTAGACCTGAGAAGGGAGAGGCTGGAAGGGGACATAGCACCAGAGCCAGATCATCTGAAATGATGCAAACTTCTTCATTTCTTTCCTGCAACCTCTTCTCACTCCCAGCCCCGTGACTGCCTGAGCCCACCCTTTGTCACTGGAAGCCATGACTGGAGCAGAGGTGGCAAAATGTCCTCAGCGCTCGTCTCCTCCGTGCAGCCTGTCACAGGGATGGAGCGGGGTGGCTTTCCTATTGCAGAGGTGGGGAACCTGCTGCTGTTAGAAGCTATTTTAGGTCTGCTGATGGACGTGTGTAGATCCCATCCAGTTTCCCTGAACTCTGAAATGGTCCGAAGGGTTTAAAGCACCCAAGGACAATAGGGGTGGTCTGGAAATACTGGCAAGCCTCCATGGGCTCCGGCCAGATATTTCTGGAAGGCATTCTGATTTCCCTGCCGTGAGAATGGCATCTGTGATTACAAGTGGAACAGCGGTGTGGATAATCCAAAGCAGTGGAAAATTGAAATCTGGATCAAGCCAAGAGCCCGAGACAATAGCCTGGGCTTAGCGTTGAGAGGAAGCAGGGGCTGCCATCCAAAACCAGCAGCCTTTTGCTGAGAACTCACGGAGGAGGGAGAATAGAGTTTCCTGGGTTTTTGTCTTTGTTTTTCAAATAGGACACACCAAAACTGATCTTGGTTAGCTTGGACTTGGTAGAGGAGAGGCCCTCACCTTGTCAGACCTCACCTCCAAATATGACAGCAAGGGCTAGAAATGACTAGTAACAGGGGTACATTAGGAACAGGAGTTCACCAGTAATGGGGGTGCACCAGAACAGGGGTACATTGGGAGCAGGGGTACACCAGGAACATGGGTGCACTAGGAGTAGGATGCTCTGGGAATAGGAGCACATGGAGAACAGGGGTGCATTAGGAACAGGGTACATCAGGAAAAGGGAGTGCCCTAGGAACCAGGGTGCACTAGGAGCAGGGGTACGGCAGGAGCATGCTGCAACAGAACTAGGGTACACTGGGAACAGGGATGTACCAGGATCAGGGTACACTAGGAACAGGGGTGCCCTAGAAACAGGGGTGCACTCTTCACATTATCTCTCCCGGTGCTGAGGATGGTAGCCTTGTTTCTTCTTGGTGATTGTATTTTCTAGTTGTCTAAAAAGAAATGGTGGGCAACCTGGTCTCTTATGACTGTTTTCTTCGGGGCTGCTGCTTAGAGAATAAAATGAGCTGATGTGTTTTGATGGCCCTGCTACATAGGTGCAGGGTTCAACTGAGTGACACCCAATGTCCAGTTTGCTTTGGCTGCAAAAGTATGGTCTGCAATCCCTCCATTACACATTTACTTCTTCCTTCCTCCTCTCTTCCTATTTTCTTCTTGCTCTCCCTTTCTTCTCCTTCTCTCCAATCCACACACTAACAATCCACCCACTTATCTTTCTTCATCCGTCTGTCCATCCATTTATCCATCCATCCATCCATCCATCCTTCCATCCACCTATTCATCCATCCTTTCTCATCCCTGGTCCCTCCCTCCCTTTCTTCCTTCTTTTCTATCAGTTCATCCACCCACACCTCCATGCATTCACCTGCTCACTCACATACTGGTTGAGCAAATATGGGGCATCTTCTATAGTCCAGGAATGCTCTAGAAACTGAGGCTAGCTTAGCAAGCAAATGAACTCACACATTAGTAGGAGGAAACAGACACCATGAGACAAAGATAAACAAGTCCACTGTATATTTTGCTTGAAGGTGATAAGGGGCTTGAACATCAAGGCAGAAGAAGACGGTCACAGTAGTGTGCTGGGATCTAGTGGGAAAAGGTGTTCAGAGTCTACAGGCCAAGCAGCCATGCCCAAGTACCAGACCCAGGAGAGCAACACTCACTTTTAGGAGGAACTGTTCCCGTTCACTCTTGATCTGCTGTTCCATCTCCTCATAGAGATGCTGGATTTCTTCATCATAAGCCGCGATTTTCCTAGAGGTGACAGAAGGAGAAGCTGACTGGGTCCTTTCCAAGATCCACTTACCCTACACTCATGGTTCCTGGAGATGAGTTCCTGGACAAGGACCGCCCATGTCAGGCCAGCCCAGGCTTCAGGATCATTCCTTCAAAGCTAACTAACCAGACGAGGCTGAGTTCACAGAGACCAGCCACACCAACTGCAGTTGATAAAAGACATCATGAACCCTCTCCTGTCTTCCAGACCACGGCGGGACTACCTATGCACTCCACAAGGAAACTGTCCCAGATCCCTTTCTGGACTCTGCTTCACCCAGCACTGAGCCTGGCCTCGTGCACTCTCCATCCCTACTCCCCCTGATGCCTCTGCAGCTAGACAGTCTGAAATCACACCCTGGAGGGATTCCTTGCTGCTCAGTGGATACATTCTCTGCTTCTCTCCATCAGCCCTGACACTGTACCAACAGAGGACCCTCGTGCAATTGTGAGCTTAAGTCCATGCCGTTCACAAAGATTTCATGTTGACAGTGGCCTCCTGCCGTCACAGGCACAGGGCCACAGATGCACAGTAGGAGACAGGTGGCTCTGATCAATGCCTGGTCATCACCATGTCACCATGAGGTGACCCTTTCCTGCTCTGCCTCTGAGCATCCTCTCCGCATTCTAAGAGCCCATGGGACAAGGGGAGCGGGATAAGCACATGTCCCTCTGCCCAGCTTTTTAATTTTTAAATGTAATTTCTGAGGATGGAACTCAGGTCCTGATGTTCTCAAGGCAAGCACTTCGCCAACAGAACTGCCCTGCAGCCCATGGTAACAATATTTTCATAATTTTTCTCTGGCCATACATTGAGACTCTCTCTCTGGCTCCCACTTCCCATACTTTCCCCCTCTTGTAAAAGGAACTCCAGCTTGGTGTTCAAGAACCGTTTTGAATATATAATGCACACACACACACACACACACACACACACACACACACACACACACACAAATCATCACTTGCCACTCTAAACTCCAGGACGGCAAGCCCACTCTGACCTTCTTGGGTGGGCGTATTAATAATGGAGGAAACAGCCATCATTACCAGTTCTAGAAAAATACTGAGGAGACATCTGAAGAAAATTTGAAGGTTGGGACTGGAATTGTTCCCTTGAGTCCTCCATCAGTTTACCCTCACATCCCACATCCACTTGGGACTCCGATCTAGGGCCAGGCTTTCTCTACTGCCCCAGGCTTTGCCATGGCCCAATCGCTGCCCTTTCCTCTTCCGGAGGAGACGGCTTCACCACATGGACATAGTAAGCAGAGAGGATGAGCCATTTCGAGCGGGTCGTTCCTGCTCCTCAGAAACCACACATTAGATCTAGAGCGGAGAACTGGAACGAGAGCCATGGTCAGGGTCATCATCTCAGACTCTGAATTCCAGGTCACAGCTCTCCACCGGGAGCCAGAAGCTTGAAGCGACTGCACAGTAGTTTCAGGGCACGTTTGGCAGGAGTTGCCAGTCCCTCCAGGTTTCACAGTCCAGGGCTGTCTATGAATCTGCTCAGAATCCAGGAGTGACGTTTCCTCTGGGCAGAGTAAGGCATTTCTTCTTGGAAATGACAGGTATAAGAGCTTGTTCCTTGTTCTCAAGAAAACCACGGTGGGAAGGTAAGACAAAAAGGACCATATTGTGAAACAGGGACACCTCAAGGTCAGGAACAGAAACAGTTCAAAGGAAACACATTTTTTCCCTCCAGTCCTGAACCATCTTTACGCTCTTGAAACAGTTCAGGCGCTAGATGGAAAATGGCGTCAAGCAAAACTTCAGGCAGCAAAATGCAACTATATAAATACCAGAGAGCCAATAAAGTGGGGTGAGAGCAACTTCAAAATTGGTTTGGCTCTGCTAAAGCAATTCTAATTAGAGTCGTTCATATAAGCTGTTTACCATCTATGCCTAACAGCCATGCCGGGCATTAATTCTATGATACCATTAAATGTGTTATATTAATTTTGCTCTAAGTTTTACTTGATTAAATTAATATTCTTGATGTTTTTCCATGCTCACTTGGCAGTTTGCTTGTCATGAATTAACTTATTTTACAACCATTATAAGATAAATGAAGTGAAAGCAGAAAGTCTCTAACTAGTACCCAATGCTAGCCCTCCTTTGCCTAGTACCTGATACTAGCCCTCTTTGGCATAGTAACCAATGCTAACCCTCCTTTGCATAGTACCCAATGCTAGCCCTCCTTGCTCTACTGCCAAGAAGCCCTGGGACCTCAATGGGGACCAGTGATGCTGAACCTGTCTGGACTACTCTGTGGACTTCAGTCTCCTGGAGATTTCTGCAGGTCTACATAACAGCATGATCCAAGCCCCAGGGGATGGGAACATGAGGGTGCTATCTTTTTTAAAATATACTTCTTTTTAAAGATTTTATTTTTATTTGTGTGTATCTATGCCACATATAATATTCAGGTGCTCTCTGAGGGCAGAGGAAGATATGGAATCCCCTGGAACTGACCGACAGGAGATTGTGAAACTTCCAGACCTGGGAACAGAACTCAACTTAGGTCCTTTGAGAGAGCAGCAAGTGCTCTTACCTGCTGAGCTGTCTTTCCAGGCCATGTATTAGGTATTTTGGTATAAGATTTTTTTTTTAGATTTTATTTATTATTATGTATACAGTATTCTGCCTGCATGTCTGCCTGCAGGCCAGAAGAGGGCACCAGATCTCATTACAGATGGTTGTGAGCCACCATATGGTTGCTGGGAATTGAACTCAGGACCTCTGGGAGAGCAGCCAGTGCTCTTAACCGCTGAGCTATCTCTCCAGCCCCGAGGGTGCTATTTTTAATAGGTTATTACTAAGCCTGTTCAAGGGTCAGAGGACCCTTATTCCAGAACAGGCTTGTCTCCTCAGTGTGACCTTGAACAAGTGCTCTGGTGTTCAAGACGTTCCTGTCCTAAACATTCTTTCCAGCATTGTCAGGATGGACCAAGGAGAAAGTGAATGCGAAAAGCATCCAGGACCACAGTGGCCTAATAAACATATGGAATTATTTATGTTTGTAAGTAGGATTAGGAACCACGGGACAAGCAGAGGAGGGAGTGCTTACTTTCATGGATGAAAGGGCTGGGTTCGGAAGAGCTCAGAGGCATTGGGAGATGAAGAAAAGGTTTAGTGGCTAAAAGCTCCCATCAGTAGAGTCCATCAGAGGCTCTGGCTGGGTGTAGTGGGAGCTGCAGAAATGGAGTATTCATATCTGTGGGAGTGAGCTCTACAGCGCTGTGATAGCCAGAGACACCCCACAAAAGATCTGCGCATGCGTCGAGCAGCAGCCCAGCTAGGCATGCCGTGTTCTGCAGTCAAAGTAAAGAGATGACCCATGGTGTCTGCTGACTGTGTGCATCTTTGTTGCTGGGATTTCAAACCCACTCTCACTGCAGAACACACGCAAACACACACTTCGAAGTTCTCTGAGAGGATCCACCCATCTTTCCTGCCCTCACTGACTGACACCTTGTCGGAACTCCTAGGATGCCTGTGCTTTCATTTGACCATTTCACATGGGATTGTAAGTAGTC
The DNA here is from genome assembly GCA_004026605.1 of Ondatra zibethicus. Lineage (NCBI taxonomy): Eukaryota > Metazoa > Chordata > Mammalia > Rodentia > Cricetidae > Ondatra > Ondatra zibethicus. The sequence continues at coordinate 81,960 of PVIU01003345.1, read as the reverse complement.
CTGATGTAGGTCTCACTGGGGGCTCAGACAGCCCCTGTTAAGTTGTGAATACCCAGACCTTTACATTAACAATAATACAATAATATAAAAACCTCTTGGGCTCAAGAGGTTGATACTGAAAACCTATAACAATCCACCTTACACTTTGGATATCAAACTCAGATGCTAACAGACCACAGTGAAGGAATACTAGATTCTAATTGAGGAATTCTGGGGTGGGGGGCTTTGTCTCATCCAACCACTTCTTATTGGTATTAAAATCCTTTCCATGAGGTTTACAGAGACGGCCTCGCAGTTAAGAGCACGCCACCAGTATCATATGGTTCACAATAGCCTGTAACTCCAGTTCCAGGGGATCCAATTCCTACCTTCTAGGGTACCTGTGTGAATGTGATGTACATGTGTGTGCACACACACATAGATAAAAATAATAAACATTAAAAGATAACCCATGTTGCTATTTACACTGAGTAGGTCAGAATACTTCCTATAGCTGGGGACTAGCCATCTCTTTGAGCATTTCTGTCCTCTTTGGAATATTCTGAGTCATGGAAATCTGGGTTCCCATGACCATGCCTTTCTACATAAAAGCCCCCCCCATAAACTTGAGAACAGCTTCAAGTTCAAGGGGATGCCTTGGATCAGGCCACATTTTTCTCTCCCTCCAACCTTGCATCACACAAAGCCCCTTTGGTAAGCCTCCCACACCCAGGTTTCTTTGGGCAGACTGAATGCCCGTCCGCCACTGGACCCCGAAACAAACGTCCAGTGCGTGAGTGCGATGTGTGCGGAGTGGAGCTGACTACCGCCTCTCTTGTTCTAAACAATGCACATATCTATTCATGCAGCAGAGAATCTGCGTTAGATTTGCTTGGCAGCCCCATGACAATTGATGAGTTTTGTCAGTTAAAACTTCCACACGCGATGTGATGTTTTCCCCTTAAAGACAGTGCTGTCAAATCCTGGCTCTCCAGCCTCTGCCTCTGTGTTTGGGACACAGGAGAGTACCCCAAGTGTCACTCTGTTAGATGCCGTGTTTACTGGCATTATGTTAATGGATCCCACTTGGCCATCCAGTGTACTGGGTGACTTCTATGCCTTATTGACGTTACACTTTTAGCTTCTGTTCAGAAAGGAAGCTAAATTATCCATGATACTTGTTTTAACGACTTAGCTTATCTGAGGGTTGTTTTTAATAATTAAATTTGTTTCTTTGATGATGTCATGTATGTATGTAATGCATTAATTACTTTCACCTCCTCCCTGTTAGCTCTCTCCATGTGGCATGGGGCTTAAAGCCAGGTCTTTGCATATCCTGCCTGATCTTGCCTAAACTCCTTACTACCAAGCTATACACTAACCCTAGAAGAAAGTTTTTTAAGATATGCCAACTTTTTATTTCTTGTCTTAAGGTGTTATAGTAATAGAATCTAGACTATATTGGGAAAGTATTTATGGTCTGGAATCTATTAACCTTTTGTCTGTAGCCAAAAACATTATTAATTTTTTATAACTTCCGTGAGAAGAACACATACTCACTTTTTAAGGGACGTGACTCTACACTCACTTCTTCGCTTGATGTTGGACAGTTTGAAATGCTTCCTGACTTTTACTGCTTGCCTTTAATGCACCTTTGCCCAACTAATGTGTCAAATCTGAGGTGTTTGTCAGCTTTGAAAATTCTATTTTTTTAATTCAATTTTCTTTGTTTATTTTCTGAATGTTTCTTCCTGTATACATTATTGCTGTGTTACTTGGTGCATAAAGGTTTATATATTTAGAATTTCGGGAGGTGGTGCACTTGTGCATACAGGCGTGTGTGTGTGTGTTGCTTGTTTGTTTGTTTTGAGGCAGCGTCTTGCTCTGTAACCCAGGCTGGCCTCACATTCGGGGCAATCCTCCTACTTTAGCCTCTTAGGTGCTGACTCCTCTTTCTGGGTAGAGTTTTATATTGCTATAAAGTAAACCTTCTTACCTTCTTTTATTTATACTTCTGAGCTACCTGTAATATGTAGTCATAACTAGCCAACAGCCCTTCTCCTAGCCATTCCTAAGACACACCCTTCTCCACCTAACCCCCAGTGATGTCTAATTATCCAGTTCTCTGATATCTGCTGCTGGTCACTTAAGCTACAGGAGGAGGATGAGATAGAGAGGGGGCAGACGGAAAGGACGGGAAAGCCTGGGGCGGGGGCGCAGGGGGCGTAGTTCTCAATGAGGTAGAGGAAGTAGTGTGGCAAGGTAGCCATCCAGCGTCAGCAGCAGCCGTGAGCACTAACATGTATCTTCCATCTTAAACCCCCCTGTGATGGCCGGGTAGTGCTGTGGAAGGCGCTGAGATAGCTCAAGTGAGAACCCAGTTGCTGAGACAGCTCTGCGCACATTGCCGCTCATTAGACCAACACCTAGGAGGCCTGGTTCTGACATTTACAAGTTTTCTGACCTCAGCCAAGTCGCATCAGGTCTGTAATCCCCAAGTTTCTACATCTGAAAAGTCAGAATGAAGGTGTGACAGCTAATGAGGTTATGTTGAGGTTGAAGATATTGCCTGTGAAAATACCTAGAACAGGTAGTAGACAGAAAGTTAATAAAATTCTAGTTAAAGGAAGTCCCTGGGACCCCCATTTTGAGAGTCACTCCTCCATAGATGCTTTAGACATCAGCCAGGGGTAAGTAGGAACGGGAGGTAGGAATGAGAGGAAGCCGCACATCAGCATACACAGGCTGGAAAAGGATGCAGGTGGGAGGGGTAAGCCGCTGAGAGGTGGGTGAGAGCTACGGAGGCTTGAAGGCTCGGCTAAAAAGTCAATACTCAGAGTTCACATAACCTCCGGCGTTACAGGGCTGACGAAGCCCTTCTTAACGTATCGCTATGGGTAGAATGGTTTAGACTTCAGCTCTCCTCTGCACCCTAGGGGTTTAGACTCTTAGAACGCCAAGTCCAAAGTCACTGTGGTACAAGAGAGGATGGACCAGATAGAAGTGACCATGTACCATCAAAGAAATCCCACAGTCTTTTCATGGGCTCTGTCTGGCAGTCACTCTGTGACCGTAGAGTTCTGACCAGGACACATGGAGGGGGCTGCCTGTTCTGCTGGTGGGGAGGTGGTAGAATTTCCTGGCTGAGCCTAGGAAAGACAGACGGGTAGGGGGATCACTGCTACATACTGATAAGCCGCAAGGGCAGTGACGGCGCTGAAAGAGTGAGTCCCATGGAAGACAGGCTGGAAACCCCAGTTTTAAGTCAGAGGAGCATCACCTGAAATGTCTGACCCTGACAAGTATTCCCTCCTGTAGGATTACCTCTGGTGTGGTGGTGGTGGTAGTGGTGTGTATATGTGTGTGTGTATGTGTGTGTGAATATGAGTGTGTATGTGTGTATGTCTGTCAATATCTGTGTGTGTGTGAGTGTGGGTATGTGCGTGTGTGTTTCTCTGTGTATGAGTGTGTATATCTGTGTATGTGAATGAGCGGGTATGTGTGTATGTCTGTGTGTATCTGTGTGCATGTGTGTGTCTGTATCTCTGGGTGTGAGAGAGTGTGGGTATGTCCATGTGTGTTTCTTTGTGCATGTGTGTCTGTGTATGTATCTCTGTGTGTATGTATGTGTATTTGTGTGTATATTTTCCTCTATGTGATAGTAGGCAAATGCGTGTTAAAGGTGGGACACGTGGGATAGAAGGAAGTGGAGAACCCAGACTTTAGGGTAAGTTCTAGGCTTAGGGCTGACAGGCCTTTCTAAGAGCATTCGTAAAAATTCAAAGGTGAGGTGTAGTTAGCAATATCTCACCGTGCTAGCCTCCCACGGGGACTGGGAGACTTAATTAACCTTCACAAAGTGCTTTGCACCTCAAAGATGAAGGTGCTACTGGAAGGAAAGCATTAGCACTCAGTGCTGTGGGGCTCCAGCTAGCAGCGTGCAGACCCAGCTCCCTGCCACAGATGCGGCAAAACCAGGTCCAAATCCTGTGTTCCTGCTCCCTTTCTCCTCAGCCTTTACGTCAAGGAGCTGGCTGGGGATTTGGAGAGGTCTTTGAAGCTATTTAGTCTGCCATTCGAGTGTCTTCTAGGCAAGGATGTGCTAACGCCATCCAGAGACTAAACCACTCCTTCCTTTCTAAGGGAAGGCATGGCCGTGACCTTGGAGAGAAGATGCCTCATCATTAACTTGAACTCCAGGCAGTCTCGGACACTGAGCCCCTCACCATTGCACATGGGGCAATGTATGAGGAGTGTAGACAGCCAGCAAGATGGCTCGGTGGGTCAAAACACTGACTCACAAGCCTGGTGACCTGAGTTCAATCCTGTGAACCCACAGTGGGAACAGAAAAACAGTTCCTGGAAGTTGTCTTTTGACTTACATACATGCACATGCGTGCACACACACACACACTGTGGCACGCAGCTGCACTTTCTCTCTAATTAAAAATAAAAATAATTTAAAACATTTTCTTAAGGGAGCTCATGTATTTCTAACCCAAACTGTTTTCGTTTGTATGTGAAGAAAATTACTCAGATTAGGGGAATGAACAGGTGAGCAGGTAAGGGTCAGAGTGAAAAGAAGATGGAAGGGGACACAGTTCCCCCATAGCCCACCACCTAGTGATGCTTCTACCAAACAGACTCCTGTGTGAAACTGACAATATATATTTGCAACTAGGATTGTCAACATTCCCAAATCCACCTGGAATCTGAGCCAGGGAAAATGAACGAAAGGGGGAGGTGTGGGGATCAATTACATTGCTGACCACTTGTTGGACAGAAGGTGGGAGAGCCTTGATTCCCTTCCCCATACACCCCACAATGCACCACCCACCTTCAGCTGGAGAACCCCTGAGGAGGGAAAAAAAGCAGGTCCTGCTGCAGCCAGCTTTGAGTCTGAAGACTCACCACTGTCCTCTACTGTCTTTGTCAGGTAACTGCAGGCTCTGAACAGCAAACAAAAAAACCTGGCTAAGGTTTTCACTGTTCTTTGAGGTTGATCTCTGTGTATTAGAGTAGAGATGGATGGAAGGAAAGGTAAAAGTATAGAGAGAACTGCAAAGGGATGAGATTGACAATGGATTTCAACATAGATGGCCTCTTCCTAATTGATTCTGCCACCTGTGTAAACCACTGCTGCAGCATGGCTTCACTCCCAAAAGCAAATCACTTTTCATGGGTCAGGTCTGCAAATTATGACTGTGATATGCACAGAGCACAGTCAGTTATCACCTTTCTACTTGCTCCCTGGGCAGCGTCAACAACGTGTGGAACCCTCAGATCGCGTTATACCTGTAAAACTCCCTCATTTGATTAAGCCAGGCATCACCAAGCATCCTCTACCTCAACCAATGCACATGACCAAACTTAGATCATAGCATTTGTGGGCTGAAAATAAAAAGAAACTAGCAGTCTCTGAGGGGCATGAAATGACGAGGCTATCTGGAGCAGCATGGATTCAGATCGATCTTTATCTGATGTCTGTGGTTTTTGTTTTGGGTTTTTGTTTTTTTTTTTTTTGTTGTTGTTGTTGTTGTTGGATTTTGGTTTGTGGACACCTTCTGGAAAAACGAACTGAAGTAAGTTGTCTCAGTGTGTGGTCTGCATCCTACCTGTTCCATGGCCACCTGGATGCACGGCCACGCCTATCCCCAGGCCCATTGCTGAGACCTACGTGTTTAGTCGCCCTGGGAGAGGGATTTATGGCTCTGTGGCATGTCCTCTGCTGATTCCAACACAAATGAACATGTGAGAGCCACCACCAAGGCCTTCCAGAAGGCAGTGAGCACTGGTGGCATGTAAGGGCCACCTGCCATGTACAAAACATGTTGTTATTCTATTAGGAGTCAAGGCCAGGAGCATGATGGCTTCTCTTTTCTGCTAAAGTTTTCCTGCTTCTAGAGCTCCGCGCCAGGAAAATGGTGATGCTGGGATGGGTGCTGGCTGCTCCGGTGGGGTGCTTGTCCTACTGCGTAAGTTCCTTCCTGAAGTTTGAGGAGGCCACTCAGGGCTTTAGATGGACAAGGTAAGCCTGGGTAGATGAGGAACTGTGGTCAAGGACAGAGGGCTTAGGGCACACATGGACTCCATCAAATACAAGTGTGGTCTTCCCTGAATGCAAACGAGGGAACCAGGCCATGGAACTATGGGATGAGCCTGAGTCAGACAGGCAGGTCAGCCTTGCTGACCTCTGATTCAGGAAGCTTTAGGCCCTCCTCAGGCAAAATTTGACATAGTCTCAGCCTGATTAAAAATAAAAATAAAAAAACATAGACTTAAACTCTTTCCCACAGTCAAGTGACCTAGACTCCCTGAGGTAGAATCCTGACATCCTCATGACTCAGAAGGTCCCTCTGAGTCCATGAAGCTCCACATAGCTTCATTGTTCAATGCCCTTTAGAGGCTGCTAGCTTCTTTTGGTTTCCAGAAAAGGGGGAGTGCTGAGAACCCTTTCCATGGCCAAGAACTTCCTAATTCTGGCAGCCAGAAATTCTTCCACACGTTTAACAATCTATAGCTCTTGCTATGGTGTGGGTATGAAATGTCCCCACAGGCTCATGAAAACTTGGTCCCTGGCTGGTAGCACTGTAGGCCCTTTAGGAGGCGAGGCCTTGGTAGAAGTGGATGGCTAGGAGGTGAGTATTAGGGGTACAGCCTTACTTGTTACGGATTTGGCTCTTTCTCTTCCTCCCTGCCCCTCACACGTGAGTGCCCCCCCCGTGTATGTGTGTTTCCTGGTCTCCTGAGATGAGAATAAGTCACTGAACACTTACAAAGTCATTCTCAGCCATTCCTTCCTAATGACGGACTACGTCCTCCACCCATGAGTCCAGATCAGTCTTCCCTCCCCACGCCACCTGCTTCTCGCCAGGTGACTAGTGCACCCCTTATGCTGGAATGCAGTTTCTCCAGTTTACGGGAATGTGAAAGACCACAGCTGAGGTATGGGGCACACTCATGCCCTCAGGGAAAAGCAAGGCCCGGAGGGAGCAGTTCTTACTGAACACTGGACAGAGGCTGTGGGCTCTCACCCAGCCTCCTGGAGCTGATGTTCCTTCGCAATGGACATGCAAACAGGATAGGAGATGGATGCTTCCAGAGCGGTCTCCTCCTAGTTCAACCATATCCATGGCAACAAGGGTAGGCAGGCCCTGTTTCTTTCTGACAACACCCTGGCACACTCTGTGGTTGGTCTCTAATATCAATGCTTTCCTGAGCATCCCCTCTTCCAGGAGCAGCATCCTCTCCCTCCTACAACCTGGGACTGGATGTGAGGAGGAAAAGACACTTTCCATTCACCGTAGCAAAGCTGCACCCCAAGGTTTCCAGTCCAGCCTGCGGAGCTGAGGACAGAGCTGAGAACAGGGAACGCGTGCCTCAGTCAACCAGCGGGAGACCAGACCCAGACTGCCCCAGGAGTCAGCCCCATTTTCTCTGGGCCCCATAGGAGGAAGAAGCAAACTGTGAGCTGCAAAGAGAAGCAGAAATCTTCTGCACCTGTAGCCATACTGCCCCAAGCTCCAGTCGGGGTTTACTGGTCAACACTGGGCAGGCGTTTTCCAAATCTGGCCCGTCAGATTGACCATTCACTCCTCAGGGATGGTGACTAACTCAGAGCCTGGCATCGAGGAAGCGATAATTAAATGCTACCCACTGGTAACGTAAGTGTCAGTCAGTCAGTCCGGCATTGGGACTAGGGGGGCAGACACAGCAGCCAGGACTTGCTTCTGTCCTTTCCAGCCTCTGTGACAGGCAATCCTTTCAGATGGAATTGAAATGTCACACCTGTCCTAAGCTGGAGTCGGGCCGAGCTGGACTCTGGCAGCTCAGCAGGACGCAGGGTTCCCAGGAGGCTCTGCTCCATCTTGCCTTAGGAAGCCCTTCTCCTCACTGAGCCTGGACACATCTTCCCCTAACAGGCTCCAAGCTTGAAGCCTCACTTTGTGTCCCTTTCAGAGACCGTTTAAGTCCCACACCCTATTTCCGGTTTCTTGTTTCTTTCCTGAGCTGCCAAGGTTATGAATCACATGGTGCTTTACAAACCAGCTGGCCCGCTGACAAGATGTGACCAAATTTTTTAATAGAATAAATGAGGCTTTTATAAGTCTCTAATAGAAAATCTCATTGTCCCATGAAACACAAGCAGGAGCTATCTTACGAAACTTAGCTTTCAGTCATACATACAAAATAAAGTAAAGACTGCAAAGAAAAACTGCATTTCTCCTTAGAGAGCAAAATGACTGCCTCCCTGTATGGGAGGGGCCTCCAGTCTCTGCTGTGGCTCCACTCAACCAGGCCATCAGTGCTGCTGGGGTCAGGAAGGAAACTAATCCGTGCCCCTCACTTTCCAGATGTGGAAACAGAGGTTCAAAGAGGACAAGAGCCTCGAGCAAGGTACCAGCCAGCTAGTTGCCAAGCCCTGCAAGAATTGCTTCAGATGTCCTGGCTGCCAGCCCCTTCTTCTCAGGTATACACACAAAGCTCACAGACATCACGTCAATATATGACCTAGCGGTGCCACCTAGGACCATGGCAAAGCTCAAACGCTCTCTTTCAGCCAGACGAATTCCCAAACTGACCAAGATACAGCGAACAACAGTTATTATTCCCTTGACATTCACGGTGTTCAAATACAAGTGTGATCCCATTGGCACATCCAGCTCTGTGAGACGGATACTGCTACCATGTCTGTCTTACAGGTAAGGAAGCTGAGACGCAAGAGAGGTTAAGTAACTTGGTGTGTGATGCACAGTTAGTTAACAAGTGGCCGAACCAAGATGCAAGCTGACTTTTGCCTGATTCCAAGTTTCCTCCCCATCCCTTCCCTCCTTCAAGCCTGAAATACTATGAACAATCTTCTAGGTATCTATTTGGGTATTATTCTGCATGATGTAGCCTCAGTCTTATCGACCAAAGCAGAGTTCTAATGCCTTTTCCTTTAGAAGCAGCTCTTCCCTCGGCAAGTTAATTTGAGAGTTAGTTTGGGAAAGCACAAGGGGAAAGGGTGCGGTGTGTTACGGAGGCTGAAATCTATCCAGCAGCACTCAATGAGGAGCCTGCGGTCTTCCTCTGGGGTATTTCAGCCCAGCTCCTCTGTAACTCTGGGTTAGAAGCATGTCATTGGGCAGGTGCTCTGCAGAACTGCTCAGCAAGATAGGGGCTCACAGAGAATGTGAGCCAATCTGGGCTCAAAAAAGAACACACAAGGGCCATGAGGTGTTCTGCCTGCTCTGTCTTGGGTCTCCGCTTCCGCTTTAGGGTGTTTGACCACCCTTCATTATACCTCAGTCAACTCCATGTTTCCAAATGTCAGCTCACTGTGTGAATGCATGCTATATAACCAGGAGCCTGGACAGCATCCCAAGCACAGGTTAGTTCTCTGAGGGGCTCCACCTCCACAGGCTGCCTCTGATCTGATGCATCTGCTTGTGTGGACCCTTGGTTGGCAGCAGTTCCTTGGAGATCTTGGTCCTGTCTTCTGATAGACCATGGTGGCAAAGAGAGGAGGTTACAGTGGGGGTGGGAGGGCTCTTCACCACCCCCTAACAGATATATTGCCTCCACAAAGCAATGGATACTGGGAGCTAGGGGAGGCCCAAAATGCTAGGGCTTTACTGTCTCCAGGCAGTAAAGCCTCCTGTCCAGGGCTCTGGGCTATCTACCTCTGAATCTTGCCTCCACCACTTACAAGCTGTGCATTCCTGGGCACGTTACTTCCTGGATCTTATTTTCTCATCTGGAAATGTGGGTGATGGGGCTGGAGAGATGACTCAGCAGCTAAAAGCACCTTCTGCTCTTTCGAAGATCCTGAGTTCAATTCCCAGAAACCACACGGTGGCTCACAACCATCTGTAATGAGATCTGGTGCCCTCTTGAGGAAGAGACCTGGTCAGTCATCCTCATCAACTTAGACCATGAAACCCAATTTGGACAAGTTCAACAGAATCGCCATATGTGGGCTGCTCATACATGCTTCAGCAAAAATAAAAATGTGGGTAGCAGTGGATAGTCCCTAGCAAATGGGATAATGCACATAAAATATTTAGAATAGCTTCTAGCAAACAGAAAGTGCTTAAGAAGGATGAGCTGGGACTGGAAAGCAGATAGACCATGCTGGCTGTGGCACTCTGGCCCTCCTTGGGAGACAGCGACAAATAAACACTCTATAATGAGCCCATGAAAAAGATAGGAGGAAGGGCACCTACTTTCTGAGGGTATACTCCAGTTCAATCTTCTGCTCGTGGGCTTCTTGGAGCTGAGCAAAGATTGTGGTGAGGAGGTCTTCGAAGTTGGCCAGCAGCTGAGGTTCATCCTTCTTCAGCTGCAGCCACAGTTGCCTGACGTCACTTTCGCTGTGAGGGAAGGAAGAGACCGCAACAGAGAGTGGGTAAGTGAGGGTCTCTGGGAAATAAGGGGACTCCCGACAGGGGAGTGAACAGCTGGAAACACACCTTAAATACCCATCACCTTAAACATAGCAACAGTGAGAGCTGATGGCACAGTGTTTGCTGCACACCGCCTCCCTCCAGTCTCACTATGACCTGGGAGGCAGGAGTGGCATGCTAGGACCATCCCCTGGTGCAATGATAGACCCAGGCTCATGCCCAGCAGCCTGACTCCTCCTGTGCTGCTCTCTCAGTGCGCCACTGCCTTCCTCTATGAGTGTCATGATGGACTGACCACACTGAGCTTGCACGGCAATGTGCTGGCCAGCATTGCAAGAGTGAGGGGAGACTGGAGGCAGTTGGGTAGAGTCAGCACAGAGAGCCGGAGAGAGGCCATTGCCCCTGAGAAGGATGTCCTCACTGCTGAGAGGCGGACATGCTGTCTTATGGATGGTAGAATGTAATTGTCGCTGTTAGGGAAGGAGGCGAATACACAGCACCCCACTGGAGTCTAGTGGCACTGAGAGTGGCTGGCAGGGGAAAGGACGGGGAAGAGCCAGTCTGAAGAAGGCGGAGATGGAGACAGACAAGTGGAAGTCAGACTCTGAGGTGTGCAGGAAAGAGGTATGGAGTCACGAGGATCACCCACAAACAGGCATGTGGCCACGAGTACTCACCTAGAAGAGCAACAGAGAGACAGGCCATGGTGACCTTGTCACCAAGCGGTGGATGTGGAGAGCTGCAGGTGTGGGCCTCACTCTCCCTTTCTGCACCTAATACCTACAGCTGTGATTGCAGTATGCACAGCACAAATCTGACTCATCCCCCATTAAATCCTAAAGCCAATATGATCAGAGAACCGGGCCAGGCACTCCCAAGATAAAGGAGAAAACTCTTCAGGCCATTGTAAACACTGTATTCAGAAGCCTTGCTTGGAAGTGATGTTGGGTGGGGCCATGACAGTAGTGTTTTCAGGGCACAGATATGACGCTCTGTTTCCAACAGAAACAATTACTGCTGACTGAATCCACTTGTTAGGGAGTGGTCATCACCTGTCACCCCCTTCCTTCTCTTCTTCCTCCGCTTTGTCCTTCATTTCCATCCTTTCTTACTTCTAGCCCATTCAAACTTCTGCCTATTCATTGAGACCATTCAATCACCCATCCACCTGTCTATCCATCAGTCCTCCATCTGTGCCTTCCCTGCCACGCTGAACTGAACCCCTCTGAAGTTGTCAGGAAAATTGAATCTTCCTTCCCTTATGTTATTACCATCAGGCCACAGAAACATGAAAGAAACAAACAGAGGCTAAAACTCTCAACCTGTGATAAAAAAAAAGTCATAGCTCACTAATTGGCAAAATCATTCCACCAGACCTCCAGGAACAGCTGTGTGTCTGTATGCCCACTTCTGGGCACTACCTCTTGTGGGACCACCAGGCAGTGTAGGTTAGAGCGGTCCAAGGAGGCCCACCAGTCCGCCCCTCTGCTTCTACTAGAATAACTCATGAGCTCTCTATTGAGTAACAGACAGCTCTGGAGCCATGCCAACCTGCTGTGCTTTTTGTTTGTGGTTATGCCATCATGAACAGGCCCCTTGGGCTACCGGATGAGCCCATGTCAGTGAGGATGGGGACTATCTTCTCTGTTGGTCATTAGAGGCCAACCTAGAAATAGTCTTTCAGACATATCATTTTTATCTTAGTTCTACACAGGCATTTGACATGGTCCTCAGTGTGACATCTAGTGAGCACTGTCTTGAAAGTCCTTCAGGAAGGTGGCTGAAAGTCCCTGCCCTTCGTGACAGTGGCCAGCTCTTGGCAGTGCCCTCTCCCTTCTCTTCTTGCAGCAGGAGGATTTTATAGAGTCCCTGGCAGTGGTACCTGGGCTCTGGCCTCTTGTCTAACATGAAGCTGAGTCAGGAGTCTGACTGATGAGATGCCCAAATGCCTGCCTATGTCCCCACCTTCTGTATCCTGAGCATCATCTTGGGTTATTCACAGCCGACCTTCTTGCTCTGCTGCTGCTAGCAAGTTTCACTTCCTACCCATCCTCCTCCACCAGCCACACTCTCTCCTGGGCCTCTTCCTGGATCCTTCCTGCCTGGCACACACCTTTGCCAGCCTTTCTCACCTCTGACACTAGACTGGTCTATTATGAGCAGGACACTTCTCCGCTGACCTTGCTGGATTGCTTTCCACCCTGGGCCCTTTCCTTCCTGAGGGCATGACTCTCCAATCATTAAACCATCCCCACCCTGCATGAACACACACCCACGCCATCTCTGATGCAGGGCACCCTTTGCAAGGGGAGCAGATCCAAGACCTGCAATGATGGCAATAAATAGCAGGAAGTAAGGATAGTGGAGAGTGTGGGAGAGAGGTAAGTAGGAATGGACAGGATCCAGCATAGACTTACTCTTCCAAAACCTTCTGGGCTCCAAGTCTATCCATCAGCATCTGGAACTGTGCTTCCTCATCGTGGTCCATGCCTTCCACATCCTCACCCCTAGACTGATACACCTTCTCCATCTGCTTGTCAGCTTCCTCCTCACTTTGGGTATTTTGACTGAAGAAGAAGTGACCTAGGAGAGTAGAGACCAAGGACTTGAATCTGATATCCTCAGCTCAGGGAGGACTTGGCTTCCTTTTTTTCCTGGGAACCATACAAGGATTGCCCTAGAGAGCAGAAGGGGATCCCTCAATAGCAAAAATCCATGGGGCACCGCATCTAGAGATTGTTCCCTCTGATCTTCCATTTGCATTCTGACAGAGATGCCAGAGCCTGGAGACAGCATCTGGGAAGTAGGCTGGCTCCTCTGTGGATCTCTAAAAGTCAGATGGAGAGCATGTGTCTTTAAAGGATGTAGCTCAGTGGTAGAACGTTTGCCTAGCATAACCAAGGTCCTAGGTTCAATCCCACGTACTACCACCAAAGAAAAATAATAAAAAGAAAAGCATATCTTTTCCTGTTGCTTCATTAAGCAATAAGGTTGTTCCCCCACCACTCCCTAGAAGCTTGCCTTGCCATCCCCACCATCAGCACCACCACACACGTATAGGCAGCTCTCTCTATAGTCACGATGGCTGGCATGACAGTAGTGTGTCCCATCCTCTCAAGACAACAAAAAGCTCCTGGAGGGCAGGAAAAGCACCTGCTGTGTTCAGGGAAATTGCATGGCCCTTTGCAGGAGGCAGAAAGATGGAGAATCTGGCCTATTGGTTCACCTCTTCTGGAGGCAGCATCTGAATTCTTTTTTTTTTTTAAAAAAAAGATTTATTTATTTATTACATATACAGTGTTCTGCTTGCATGTATACTTGCAGGCCTGAAGAGGGCACCAGATCTCATTACAGATGGTTGTGAGCCACCATGTGGTTGCTGGGAATTGAACTCAGGACCTCTGGAAGAGCAGCCAGTGCTCTTAACCTCTGAGCCATCTCTCCAGCCCCAGCATCTGAATTCTTTATCATGCTCCCAGGCCTTAGTTTTCTTTCTTGCTGGTGACCCTGAGAATGACTGTGCTACTCAAACCTAGACATTTCTGAGAGCCACCACGTCTCAGCTGGACTTAGGCTGAGCTATCCTGCTGCCCCACACTTTTGCTGCTTCTTTTGTCTGTCAAGGCAGGAAAGACGGGGGAGGAAATCTGGCACAGCTTCCTGCCTGAGCTGCCATGTGGGGACTCTGTCAATGAGAGTCGATGGGCACAGAGGTTGCCATGGTGTGAAGAGTCAAGGTGGGCATGTACAAAGAACCCAACAATCTACTCCCCTCAACCTCTGGCTCGGCACCCCACAAAGAAAGAGCTGGAAAGCTCCAGAGACAGAGTCTAAAAGAGGTGGAGGGAGTAGGAATATATGTTACATAGCTACAGGGAGACTGCCAGCCCTGGGTCCCCACCACCCAGAAGAACTTACTGAATCCAGTGGTGAACTCCTCTGGGGTTAGAAAGCCATTGCCGTCAGCATCCAAGGCATCAAACACGTGTTCCAGCTCTTCCAGACTTAGGGGTAGTTCCTGATGTAGCCTCTGAAAGCAATCCAGACCACACTAGTCAGCATGCTGATGGCCATGGGGGTCCAGAGCTTGGCTCAAGCTTGCAAAAGTCTCAAGCATTGTCCTCCCTTCCATATTAATGAAGAGACCCTCTGTTGGGTGCCAACCAACGCATCAGACAATTTTCCATATGATTTATAAAGACACCTATGTATCTATTTGCATTTAATTCCCATGATACCCCTTTGGGGTAGAAATTATTATCCCCATTTTAAAGATGCGGTTTAAAGGTGAATTGCTAGCCCTAGAAATCAAATCCAGGTCTGCCTTCGAAGCTGGCACTGCCAGCACTGCCGAGGACCAATGCTATACAGGACTGAAAAAACTCTAGGTAAATTCCTAGAGGATGTGGTGTTCTGAAGCAAAGTGAGACCACAGATGGGAAGCCAAAGACACAACACCCGGCATCTGGAAACCACTCGATCAAAGCAGGAGGGGGGAGTAGGGCCTGGCGGCACAGGCCTATAATCCTAGCTACTAGGGAGGTTGAGACAGGAGGATGCCAAGTTCAAGGACAGCCTGGATAACTTGGTAAGACTGTGTTTCAAAATCAAAAGCAAGAAACTGGCTGAGGATGTAGGCCTGCACAAGGCCCTAGGTTTGACCCTCAGCAAATAAATAAATAAATAAATAAATAAATAAATAAATAAATAAATAAATAAATAAATAAATAAATAAATAAATAAATAAATAGTGGGAAAGGACAGGGAGAGGGAGAGACAGAGGCCCATGGAGTCACTACGTGCATCCTCTGGGTACCCCCTTTCCTGAGTCATGCTACCTCCCGCATTATGTGGGTCTTCCTTAGTGGAGGCCTTCTACCCCAGAACTCCAGCGCTACTCTTCTAAGTAGTTGTGGACTTATTTGGTTCTTTGGCTCTGAGGATGCTGGATAAGCCCCCTCCTAACTTCAAGTGACCCCCCCCACACACGGTGTCCCACTCTGATTTGAATGTGAAATGTCCCCCACAAGTTCATGGGATTGAATGATTAGTCCCTCAGCCAATGGTGTTCCAGGAGATTGTGGATCTAGCTGGTGGAGGTAGGTCAGTGGGGAGGGCCTTGGAGGTTTAGAGCCTGCACCCACTGGCAGCCCGAGGAATGAGGCAGCTGAGCTGTTGACACTTCCCTCTGGCGTCTGTCTGTCTGGTGTGACATGGCCCCAGGCCAAAGCAAGAGTCCTCCTGTACCTAACGATCCATCTCCAAGTGAGGAGTCCCAAGGGACTTCGTTACCTCTCAGCTGGCCCTCCTTCTCCTCTGGAACCCAAGGGCCAGCTGCCCCGTGCCAGTGACTGACAGCCTTAGCCAGCATGCGCAGGGCTTTGGAAAAGGGAAAGCGGACGCACACGTGGACAGTGGGAGTTGGCAGGTGTGACAGCCCATGACACACCTGGAGGGGGTGCTTGGCTTACAGTCTTTTAGCTGCTGAGCCATAAAGCATCATTTGACTGGTCTGTGCATTAACGGTGGCGTTCAGTACACATTACCAAGTGGGAAGAGAGGCTAACGGGGAAAGCCATTTCGAAGAACTGAATTAAATATGAATGGGTTTTTCAAGAAAGGAAGGAGAGGGAAGGCATATGCAAGGCCTCTAGAAGCTCAGCAGCACCGCAGACATCAGCAGTCCATAAACCAGCTGTGGCCGGGACCACAGGGAAGAATTCCAGGTACGAGAGTGTTGAATTTGCAAGTAGGAAGCTTATTGGTGCCATTGGAAATGAAAGACACTCCCCCTGGAGGTAGGCTGAAACTTCCCTGGCTCCCATCACAGCTGGATCCAAACACTTTCTTTGGGATTCAATTTCCTCCTCCCTAGTGAGCTTCTGGTTGTAGGATCTGGCAGAAAATTAATAGCTTCCACCCTACTTTAGCTGGAAAGGATCAGGAAGGACATCCAAGGTTAGCAGGACCCTCAAGGGGCCTTTTACCCTTTGAACCTGTCTGTGAGCACGTGAACGCACAGGTGCCATACCAAATTTGTAGACAGTGTGAACCAGCGAGGAATCTTTAGACTTAGGCTCAGCCACCTTCCTCAAGCACGTGGCTACACAGTTTTACCCCTGTTCAAGTGACACTCGCATTGGAGAGGAAGCTGGAGACCAGAAGTGCACGCACCCTCCTCCTTTGGGTGGCCCCAGCAGTCTGAGCAGACCTGTTTCCTGCCTGTGGCCTGCATAGCTCAGCTATTCTGAGCACCATCCATAGAGATGAGGCTGTATCAGTCTCTGCCCCATGATGGACTGTGATGTGCTTGGCTTTAGTATAGTAGGCTGGTTGGTACAGTACGGGCGTTCAGAGGGCCATTTCATTCTCAGGAGCAGTTGAAGGGACAAGGGGACAGGGAACAAGGTAGGAGCATCCTATGCACGATACTCCTAATGCTAAACCTGTCATTGCCTGGTTGTGTATGGTCAGTGAAGTAAGAATGGCTTTTACATTTTTAAGTGGCTAGAGAAAAAAGAAAAAAAGGGAAGTCATAGTGATGCAAAAGAAATTACATAAAACTTAAAGGTCATTTCAAAAATGACCGTTTTATTTTCAGTACTGGGCTCTGAACCAACAGTCCTGCCTCAACCTCCTAAGTAGCTGGGTGTGCAGGTATGTGCCACCACACCCCATTTATTTAGGTTTAGGTGGTGCTAGAGATTAAACTTGGGCTTCATCAATGGCAGCTGGACAAGCACTCTATCAGCTGAGCTACAGCCTCGGACGCCTGTGGTATAGTAAACCCATCATGTGACTACCACCAGGTCCAATAGCCTTGGGGTGGAGTCGGGGAAGGAAAACAGCCCAACAGCAGGTAAGGGCCATTGACTGAACAGAGACCAGGTTTCCCCGCACAGTACATACTGGCAGCGGCTTCAGAGCTAAGACCTTTTCAGGAAAGAACTCTGGCAGGTAGCTCATGTGAAGCTCAAGGTGGAGACCCTTCTCACCTGCATGTCCGTCCTGGCGATGAAGCCCTTGCCCTCGGAGTCACATGTCTGGAAGAATTCCTGTGCTTTCCTCCGCATGACACTCTGGGCTGGCATCTGCTCCTCCACCTCCAGCCTCTCTGGGTGGTCCATCTGCTCCAGGCAGGCTCCACTTTCCCGCCACCCATGGCCTGACATGTGGGAGCTGGAGTGTCCCCTCCCCTCGGGGGTGGCCATCAGACCTGTGGATTTCTTTGTGGATTTTCAGAACCTGAGCAGCAGAGATGGAGAAAAGAAGGGTGTGACTAGGGTGGAACAAGACAGAAAAAGAGCAGGAAGGGAGAGAAACTGTGTCCAGAGCTGGTCACTGGTGTGTGCTGGCATCTCTTAGCAACCAGCTCTTAATTACTGGGGCTCAGGACCAGTGTGGCTTGCATGGATGGCTGATAGATCAGCCAGTCTGTCAAATGAGAGAGAAGGGAAGAAATACATGGAGACTGAGAGGAGGTGGGCTAGAGGGCGCCCTATATGCCCCAAATTTAAATAGCCACACAACACCTAAGGAGATGAATAGATACGCAAACTGTAGTGTGTATGTGAACACAACAGTAGCTACCCTGCACAAATAGGGAGTGAGTAACAAAAATGCATACATTTCAAACTGATCACACAAACGCAAGAAGGACAGATAATGTGCCACGTGATCCTGCTTACATAAATGCGTTTACAGTTGTCCATGTTTACTGTTGCATTTGATGACATTTATGGAAAATGGAAACAACCATGACAGAAAGACGATATAGAGTGAGGAGGGATGAGAAAGAGGCGATCTGGGATATGGGTGGATATGATCGCTGTTGTCACTTCCTGAGTGTGACATGTGAAGCCACGGTAGACTATGAACTTATTCATTGATCCATAGTGGCCTCTCAGTATCCCGAGGGATTGCTCCAGATTCCTCACTCTGCTCAAACATCTGCAGGTGCTCAAGTTCCTTATACAAAATGGACTGTATTTACACATAACTTATGCATAGTCTGCCATATATTTTATTTGTTTATTTAGAAACAGGGCCTCACGGTGTAACCCAAGCTGACCTCATATTTGTGATCCTCCTGCTTCCATCTCCCACGCAGTGCGGTCACAGATATGCATTACCACTGCACCTGTCTCCTACCATATGCCATCTAGAGAAAGTTTATAATGTCTGCTACAGTGTAAGCGCTATGTTAACAGTTCTCACACTATATAGTCTAGAGAACAAAGCTTGTACCTGCTCAGTGCACACCCATGTTTAGCTGGATGTAGAGCCTCCACAAATGGAAGACTGACTGCATTCATGCACACACACAACATACACATGTATGTGTGTATGTATGCATGTATATGCACACAAATCTATGTCAAAATTTATCAAGCCACAGACTTCAAAGTCAGGCAGCTTACAGTATGTCAATAACCCAATGAGTGTGTTGAGAAGGAAGAGGAAGATTAGGAATTATTGTCGTGTTGGGGTCACTACCACTTTCTGTCTTCCCAGGCCTAAACATTATAGCCTAGTCTATTGCATGTGTATGTGAATATATAATTTTATGTTTAAGGTTGTTTTGGCTGCATGTGTGTCCTGTACATCACATGTGTGCAGTGCCCCTAGAGGCCAGAAGAGGGCATTAGATTCCCCTAGACCTGAAATTACAGATGGTTGTGAGCTGGCATATGAGTGCTGGGGATGGAACCTGGGTCCTTGGGTAGAGTAGCTGGTTCTCTGGACCACTAGCCAACAGTATATTGTATTTAAGCCAGAACCCTGATTTTTCCTTGGACATTCAATTCTGTCAAGGAGAAAAATGGCTAAAATTAAGCAATTTCCCGGTGGAAACTTCCAGACTATGCAGGGAGCTAAGCAAACCCTACACCAGTGGTTCTCAACCTGTCTAATGCTGCGACATTATAGTTCTTCATGTTGGGGTGACCCCAGTCATAAAATTATTCCGTTGCTACTTCCTAACTGTAATTCTGCTACTGTTGTGAATTGTAATGAATCTCTGACATGCAAGATATTTAATATTTGGCCCCAAGGTTGAGAATTGCTGCCCTAAACACACAGAAGTAGGGCAGAGCTCTCGGGGAAAAGCCACTTCTATATTGGCATCAGGCTTCTTTCCCTACCCTTGAGGCCCCTGGATTGACTTGAAATCTTTGCGCAGCTTGTGTGGGTTTCCAAGGGCAGTGGGGGACAAAGCAATGGAAGCAAAACTGCTTCCATCTCCAAGTAAAGTGGAATGCCTGTCCTGGGCTCAGCTACCTCCCACCTGGAGATGCCCAAGGAAGCCTTATCCTTGGGGATAGACAGGATTCTTGTCTTCAAGATTTGCTGTTAGAGAGGTTGGTAAGATGGCTCAGTGGGTAAATGCACTTGCCATGCAAGTCTGGTGAGCCCAGTTCAATCCCCGGGACCCAGGTAAAGGTAGACGGGGAGAAATGACTCCATAAACCTGTCCTCTGACCTTTACACTCATATGGCGGCATTTGTACATATACACGCATACACAATAGTTATATATTTTCATTTTTTACTTAAAAGATTTTTCACTAGCTCAAAAGACATTACAGTCACAAAAAAAGGCAGGCTAAGGTCCTCCCTCCCTCCTTCCCTCCCTCTTTCCCTCCCCCTCTCCCTCCCTCCCTCTCTCTTTTCTCCTGACTGAAGCCCAAACCCAGGATCATGCCATGCTAAGCACACCCTATCCCTGTGATATATCTCTCAACTGAACATACTTTGTTCCTGCCTGTGGCTAAGTTTCTAAACCACTCTTTTCCTCCGGAATAATTCCATAAAACACTTTACATGCAGATGCAAATTATCCAGTCTTCAAATATTTCTAGGAAGATTTCCAGAGTGGTTCTAGCAGCTTGAGTGTGCAATCAGAAAGTCTGTAGATCAAACCTAGATCCCTCCTGAGGGTTTAAAGGGAATTTCTCCCTTAATCTGGACTTCAGCTGCTACTTCTCTCCCCACTTTACCTGCTGCCAACTTGAAGGCAGCCACTAAGTCACACAGATTCCCCTTGAATCCCTTCTGCAGCAGGCAGTTAGGAGATCAAAGTCCCAAAGTGTCCCTGGGAGCCATTCAAGTCTCTTCAACTATCCAGGTTTCAGTGGAAGGAGAACCCCTCTGTAGTGGGACCCCAAGTTCCCAATGACTAGCTCAGAGTCAGAGGGGCTGAAAATAGACAGTTCTTGCCAAACCACAGACTGAGCATACAGCCACCCTGCTTTTTTGCTGGGGAGAGAGTAAATGGTGAAAGGAACATCACACTTGAGCTTCTGGGAGGTGGCACAGCAGAATGGGAAAAGCCAAGCTGCCCAGGTTCAAATCCTGCCTCCATCACTGCCTAGTTGTGTAACACTAAGTGAGTTAGGTGACCTCGTCACGATTCCTTTTCCCATCTGTAAAATGCAGGAGACAGGGCAAGCAGATCTGGGAATAAACATTATCATAAAGAGAGAAGAGATTTGCTACATGAGGGGTAGCATTTGTTTGGGGGATTTGACAAGCTGATCTCTTTCCCATAAGAAAACAGCATCTTCCTCAGCTGTCCTTGGGCAAACTACCTTTTATCATTACCACTATTGTTATTGGGATATTATCATTACCACTATTACAACTATTGTTGCTGTTGAAATCCAGCTGGCTTCCTCCACCTCGGTATATTTCAGCAAGCCAAACCAAAGAAACATATATACGCAAGGTAACTTTTTCTGTTGCTGGGATAAAATGCCGTGACCAAGGCAACTTACAGAACGGGGAGTTTAGTTTTACTTAGTTTCAGAGGGATAGGAACCCACCATGTTGGGAAGGCAAGGTAGCAAGAGGCAAGTGGTAGCTGTAGTGAGATGCTGAGAGCTCAGATCTTGAACCACAAGCACAAGGCAGAGAGAGAGAGAGATAGAGGGAGAGAGAGAGAGAGAGAGAGAGAGAGAGAGAGAGAGAGAGAGGAACTGGAAGTAGTGAAGACTTCTTAATCTCCAAGTGACGTACTTCGGCCTGCAAGGCTATGCTTCCTAAACCTCCCAAACAACGCCACTACCTGGGAGCATGTGTTCACCTTCCCAAGACTCTGGGGGATGTTTCTCACGTTTCAGTTTCTCATCCAGTCACATATATCTTCATGAGCTTCATTTCTTCCCCCCCCCCCGACTCTCTCTCTCAGATGAGAGAGGAAGAGGGAAAGCAAGCAAGCACATAAAGAAAAAAACATCAAGGTTCATTAGTCAGCTGGATGGAACATAGTGAAGTGGCCTCACCCACACCAGACCACCAGGAAAGGGACAAACCTCCAAAAGGGTCAGGTGTGCGCAGACACCATAGATAAAGACTATCTTCCCTCTGGCAACCTGCTGTAGCTTATGCAATCCTCCAGCGAGCATCCTTTCTCCTCAGATTAGGTCCAATTTCCATGTTCTGGCCTCCAGGGAGACAGGGAACAGCTGCATTACCTCTATGAAATAATTCTTCCAGGTTCAGACAACTGTTATTAAACACTCCCTGCCACACTGCCCTGATCTATTATAAGATACATTAAAAGCCCTAGCTAATGGCTTCAGGTCTCACCAAGATGGTTGCTATTCATCCTAATTCCTCTAATAATTAGAGGTTGTAAACCACTTTGAAGATAAAAGGCATTTTATAGGAGCTAAGTCCTATTATGATTAGCTTCCCCATACTTCCTCCCCAATGCTGATGAGCACATCAAAGCCAAGTGCAGTCCCAGTAAGCTAACTGCTGCTTAATTAGATGTGTTTCAAGGCAGCTGGTATATATGAGAAAAACTGCTGCAAAATTTATCAACACTAGAAGAGTGGCCGCTTTCTTCCTAATGTGAACAAGATCTGTTCAAAGGATGACAGCTCTGCTGCCTGGGAGACAGGAGTTCAGAGAGTGCTAATACAGACTCCAGGTCGACGAGGGAAGGGCACTCTCAGCTGCCGGCTTTGCATAACGTCTTGTCAACAGGATTCTACATGCCCTGTCTTTTGATTTTGCAAACATGCTGAGATGTAAACAAGAAAAGGCACACTGTCTCTGCTTCATAGATGGGCACCCCGCATACAGCCATGGTTTTGCAGTGATTTACATCAGTGTGGTGGAGCTGACCAGGTGAAGGTCCCTGGCAATAGGAATGGATGTGCCATGATCGATGGTCCACTCAGACACTCTGAAACATTTGTACACCATTGCCGGGCTCCTGGGTGCTCTCGCTTCTCATTGCCTGCACCTGTGCTTCTTATAGAGCTGACTCAGGGTACTGGAGTTATTTGGTCCACAGAAGTGGGGCCAAAAATGCCCGAAAGTTTCCTCAATGCTTCTTAATAGTTTTCAACCAGTGACCGAACTGTGTGTGAGGGTGAAGGGTAAGTATCCTTGTCTCAGAGAGGGTAAAGGTTGAGTTGTGGGCTGTACTCCCAAACACTTGGCAGGACCAGAGCCTGGATCCTTGCCCCAGTTCTTGCTTTGGCTTCTTCCCCTTTGCAGCCCGCTCCCTCCCTCTTACTGGACTCTCCTGGGCATATTCCCTCTCGAAAGTACCCACATGTAAAAACTCCTCTTGGGCTAGGCTTCTGCAGCCCCATGCCAGGACCACTCTCCTGCCTCAGCACTCAGGAGTATTTTGCATATTTTCTACAGAACCAAAACGCTCCTAGATTCTCCTAGCTCCAGATCTTCCTTTTGGAAAGAAAGCCTCCACTCTTCAGTGATCTTCTTTCAGCCCTATGCTTTCAAATCCCAGGTCTGAGTTCTCAAAGGTTTTCTTTTGTATCATGATGCCCCAACTGTTTCTCAAGGAAGTCTTTATGCTTCGCTCCTGAGCCATACAGACATCATCAAAGTAGGCAGGAGGTGCCACGGAAGATGGGTAGAAGAATTTAAGAGTGCTGTTTCCTTGGCGAGTTTACACTATGGCAAGGGAATGAGACACAAATAAGGGGACAGAGGATGTGAGGAGAGCCACGTGTTTGTATGATGAAACCTCTCAAGGTGCTACCCCCAAATGAACAATTATTACTGTTCCCCAATAATTCACCATGAAATATAACTATGACTTGGGTCACTTGCCTATTTTTTGTTACATTTATCTACTTATTTATTGGTGAGGTAGAAGACAGTGGGTATGTGCCATGACTCACATCTGGAAGTCATACGGCAACTTCCACGGGGCTGGTTCTTTCTCCATTATGTGGGACACAACGATTAACTACCCTTGTCAGGCAGCCCTCAGTTATCCAACTTTTGAATCAGAAGGAATTAACAAATGCTTAAGAAAAGCCGGTTGTCATGGAGATCATCAAAATGGGCACATAACACCGCCAGAGGAGCTTCCATTTAATTTGGTTTGCCCTGTCAGCACCAGGTTCAGAGCGGCATCTCAAAATCCTGCTCTGGGAGCTTAAGTAATCATTTTAGTGGCAGACTATGGATTCCAACTTAGGCCCTCTTTAACATTTCAGTTTCTCTCTCTCTGTAAAATGGGGCCATGGAACTTTACTTTGCAGAACTGCTGCAAAGAATTATGTGTATTGACCATTACAATACTTGGTATAGAATCAGCATAGCAGAGTAGATAATTGCTACTTTTTTAAAACTTTATTTTATTTGTGTGTGTGTGTGTGTGTGTGTGTGTGTGTGTGTGTGTGTGTGTACTTGAGTGCAGGTTGCCTACGGAGACCAGAAAAAGGCACCTGAAACCATGCAGGTGGAATTACAGGGAGTCATGAGCTGCCAGATATGGGTGCTGGGAACTGAGCTCTGGTCGTCTGAAAGAACCAGAAGTGCTTTTAATCGATTAGCGTCTCTCGGTTGCTAATTTTATGCCCAGATGTAAAGTTGAACCCAAGAGCATCCACACAGTTTGGATGTGGTTTCTTCCCCCAAAGGTTCATATGCTGAAATACTACTGAAAAGTGATGGAATTTGTGGGGCAGGCCTGGTGAAGAGGTTAGTGCTCATCCCTTGGAGTGAGCTGGCTCTACCAGGAATGGGTCCATTTCCTCAGAATAGCCACTGTGAAAGAGTGAGCTGCACCTTGCATGGGCTCCAGCTCCCTCTTCAGTCTGTGCTCCCCCGCACCCATGTGTCCCTGCCATATGGTGCTATCTACCATGAGGCCCTCTCCAGAAGCTGATATTGGTAAAGTCTCCTTAGAAATCCAGAATTGTGGGGTGAAGAAACCTCTTTCCTTTATAATGAATCCAGTCTTAATGTCTTCCAAGTGCCTCTTTTGCTCTTAACCCACATGCCTAAGCCCATAATAAAATATCTTTATTAAACCACAACTCTGCCTTATATGAATTATGACATCATTGTCTAGGAGATGTATCTAACACAAAGACCCCACTGCTGCTTTCAGGCTAAAGTTTAAACATGCCAGACCATTAATATCTCTTCGCGTCACCTTCTGTTCTCTCTCCCACACTCTTCCCTCCACTTTATTTCCTGTTCTCTCAGCTTGCTTGTGCCCTGGTGTCTTCAAACATCTCTCTCTCTCTCTCTCTCTCTCTCTCTCTCTCTCTCTCTCTCTCTCTCCTTTCCCTTTGTCTATGCTAAGTCCACTAGGGTTTAATGCCTTGATCCCTGACTAAAATAAGAATGCCATGGATATAGTGGTCAAGGCACATTACAAACTCATTCCCTATTTGTTCCTTAAATTGTGGAATCCAAGGTTAGGTACCACCATGGCTGCATTCTGGTAGTATCCCGTTGGGGACTGTGAACCCCCAGACCCTGAATTTCCTGTGACCTCCTGCCTGCCAGAGTAAACAACTTGTTTTCCTATGCTTGCAGCTGCTCTGAGCACAAGACTCGCAGGAGTTCCTGATGGCAGGGGAGTGGTTTCTGGTGGGCTTGCAGCTGAGAGTTAGGGCGTGGAAGAAGACCCTATATAAGTGGCCCGGGAACACAATAAAGGGGCATTCTTGGAGCATTCTTGGTTGTCTGTGTGTGTGTGTCTTTCAATCTCCAGCCCCTTGCCTGACTTGCAAACCGTACCGTAGCACATAGAGCAGGCATTGTGCTACAAATGGAGGCCCCAGTGAGATCAGGAACTAGGGATCCCTGAGAGATCGCCCTTGGGAATGGTAAGGGTGGCTTGAAGCTATGTGTTTTTTCATCCCCAGACTCTTGCTTGATAGCGATTCTGCATGGTACAGGTGCCACAGGAGGCACAACTGAGATCAGGAACTAGAGACTCTCTGAGGGATGCCCTCCAGAAGACTGGGCAGCAGGAAAGTAATAAAGCAGAGGCGGGAGGGTGAATTGAAGACCTTGAAAAGATGGTATGTCCACAGATGTATACTGGAGAGAGACATTTGCTCTGGGGACTACTAAGAAAGGTATCTTGATTTAAGGATTTGTTGCTTTAGAAAAGAGGTTCTGCTTTTGTTTCCACAGAAGATGAGAACCTGTGGATTCATTCCAGGCTAATGTGGTTTGATGGACCAAGATCCCCGAAAGGCTGCTGTGAATAACCCCCCAAAATTACTTTGCTCAACTAACAGCAGGAAGCAGTTTAGAGAGAACTACATCCAAATTCCCTAAATGATTGTTTACTGGAGGTTGTGGGGCCAAGGGAGGTGCCAGGAGCATTGGCAACCAGAGCAACAAGTGTGGAGCCGAAGCAAAGAAGGCAGTAACAGGGCAGGGAGGTGGCAGCGGTCCCCGGCTCTGGGTGCCCAAGAGTTTGCAGTGGGAACACCGTGAGCAATGGGCTTTCCTGCAGGACCTGAGTGACCCACACAGAATCAGCAGAAGGTCCCCAGGCCCACATGCCGCCCTGACTCCCAGCGGTGGCAGGAGGTGCATTGCCCCAGCCCAGTCGATACCCGGCTTGGTAGAGCCACCCGGGGCAGTGGTGATGGTGCATGTCAGTAGGATTTGCTGAAGGAAGCAGAGGCAGAAGAATCTGGAGTTTGAGGCCAGCACTTTTAATCATCTGATGCTGAGCCGTCCCAGGCGAGAGAGACTTTGGGATCACCACGGCTGTAGTGGCCCTGTTGTCACTGTTGTGGCCTCCTTTGTGGCAGCTGGAATTGCCATCAGCCAGATGGCTGCTGTGACCATCTTGTAGCCAGCAGCAAGAGCAGTTGGAGTTCTTGTGGGATTTGCATGTGGTTAGTTGCTCTACTTTTTTCCATCATATTTGTGCCACGCCCGGGCCAGTCAAGAACTTTAGGTCGAATTATATAGAAAAGGAGGAGATGTTGAGGACTGTGGATCCCCAGATCCTGAATTTCCTGTGACTCCCTGCCTGCCGGAGTAAACAACTTGTTTTCCTATGCTTGCAGCTGCTCTGAGCAAACAACTTGTTTTGCAGCTGCTCTGAGCATGAGACCCTCAGGAGATCCTAATGGCAGGGGAGAGTTAGGGCGTGAAAGGAGATCCTATGTAAGCAACCCTGGAACACAATAA
This sequence comes from Ondatra zibethicus, assembly GCA_004026605.1. Lineage (NCBI taxonomy): Eukaryota > Metazoa > Chordata > Mammalia > Rodentia > Cricetidae > Ondatra > Ondatra zibethicus. The sequence goes on along the minus strand of PVIU01003345.1, from coordinate 55,153 downwards.
AGGGGCATTCTTGGAGCATTCTTGGCTGTCTGTGTGTGTGTGTTTCTATCTCCAGCCCCTTGCCCAACATGCAAACCATACCATAGTGCATAGAGCAGGCGTGGCACTATAGTATCCCTCCTCCAGTGGTAGATGCTGGCTTCTTACAATGCACTCACACAGTAGAGGGGGCTGGGGAGTTTTCTTTGAGGGTTGCCCTTCTGAGCTTGATGTCTCTCAAAGGTCCCCCTTTTTAAAATTGTGATCTATATAGGGAGTCGGGTTCATCTCGGGAAGTTTGGAAGACACAGTTGTAATTCAGGCCATAGCATTCTGTCCCTGGTCCTTCATATCTTTTTACATGAAAACAGTTCATCCTCCCATATGCAAAATAGCTCTCTCCATCCCAGTAGCTTCGAAGGTCTTAGTTCATCCCAACATCAACATAGCCTGAAGTATTCCATTTTCCAAGCCTGAGATCTCACTACTGATTTGTTAGGAATTGAATCAGCCCTCCAGATCACCAGGCTGCCCCTCAGCAGATCCAACCGGCCAGTGAGAAACAATATTAAATAATGGCATCTGTACTGAGCATGGAGAGGTGGCTTTGTTATTATTCTTTAAACAATACAGCCTAATGACCATTTGCGCCACTTTCATCTGCATTATCAGTCTTCTGGCATGCGTTGGAGCATTTGGGAGACAGCGTGGAGGTTACACAGAAGTATCACTGCGTGTTCGGTCATGGGCTTGGGCATCCACAGAGTGTAGCATCTGTGGGCCACTTAGAACCGCTCCCCCGTGTGACTTTACTTAATGGCAATGGCACTGGCACGCACATGGCCTGCAGCTGAGAGTCTTAAGGACTGACGATGAAGCCTGTGGGCCTTTTGTCCCTTGCTCACCCGGAGCTCTCAGCTCTGGTGGCTGGTGACTCGTAACTGGCAGCTCTTTACATAGGGAGGAGGCTTTTGCTACTGGGTACTTGAATTCCCCCTTAAACCCTGCAGAAGAACTGACACACACCTTGTTTGTCATTAGCGATACAGTGGGAGGGGCTTTATAGCAACGAGGGGAAAGGTGATAGAAAATGGCCCTCCTAGCAGGATGCAAAATCCCACAGGGAATGGGCCTAGTGCCCCAAGGGGGAAGGTGAGGGCACTGCACTGAGATGCCTGCTTAGCAGCCCTAACCTGGTCTAGTGGGCTCGATGGCATGCTGGACCCAGCTCTAGTAAGCCCTCCTGAAATTACTGCCTTCAATCTGCTGATGCTACCCCCAGCTCCAAAGCTCACTCGAGGCAGAGATGCAGACTGTGGCCAGACTCTTGGCCCTGACTGACCCAGTGATGCTCTGGGGTTTACAAGAAAGTCCATAATGGCGATCTGCTAAAAAAGGATTCCCCGTGGTTTGGTTGCGACTGATCCCCAAGGGTGTTCATACTTTGGAAACTTTGTCCGAAGTGTGCCAATATTGAGGTAGGAAGAGCTTGAAGCTTCTAATGGGAGCTGACTGGGAGCAAGACCCCTGGACTGGTGTTAGCTCTCACAAAAGCAAATCGCTGCAGAAGCCAGAGCCCGACCCCTGAACTGCTTCCTGCTTCTTGCCTTGCTGTGGGGTCCCTTATTCTCATGGGCGATCCCTCCACGATGCCATCACTGTGATACGATCCAGCTGCAGGTAACAGGACATCTGCATCTTTTCTTCGCAGAGTACCCAGCCAAGGGCATTTTGTTACAGTAAATAACAGAAAAAAGACTAAAATAGTGTCAAAGAGAGGAACAGGCTTTGGAACAGGGAAGACATGGGCCCTCTGTCTGCAGTGAGTTTGAGTGTTCAGACTGAGCCAGGAAAGAGTGTTGCAGAATATGCTGGCCCATTGTGCTGAGCAGTATGGACTGAGAAGCCAAAGCTGCAGCTAGACCCAGGTAGTACTGAAGAATCTGGCCTTTCCGGAGCTCGGGCACTCAGTCCAAGTGAGGCCAATACTCATCGGCTGCTTCCAGTTCTTCATGAGGCCACCGTCCTCATCCATTCACTCTGGGATCACTTGCTACGAGCAGGCACTCTCCTATGCGCCAGGAGTCAGCAGCAGGTGACGCTAGCAAGCACACACCACGGGGAAGGACAAGCAGTAAATATACACACCCGATAAGCCCGTTCAAAAAGTGAAACGCGATGGTGGAGGGGAGGGACACGTTCCCTCCTCTCAGACGCCTACTGGAGCTCACTGAGTCTGTAACTCGCCGGCCTTGCTATCAGGATTCTGGCAGCAACCTCAGTGGAGAGGCTTCCCCTTACGCTGGTTACACTGGTTACCCTGGTTACTCTTAAAGCAACCCTCAGCAACATCCAGGGGAATGGGAGGAGAGAAGAAGGATGCTGCCCTGCCCTGGTCCCAGCCACAGGCACCCAAAATGCTTTTTTGGAAAACCATGACGAGGGCCAGACATGAGATGTTAATAGCTGTGTTGGTTGGATATTTTGTCCCTGAGGGAGGAAAGATTTGTTTGGTTTCAAAACTTTCAGTCTGTGTTTAGCCAGATCTGTTGTTTCTGGGCTCTGGTGAGGCTGTATTGATGACAGGGAGGACAACGTGGGCTGAGGGAGCCAGGCAGATGGCCCTGCAGAGCAAATACAACCCCAATACAGGCCCCAGTGACCTATGCCACTAGGGAGGCATCAACTCCTAGTTTTCACCTCTTTCTAAAAAAACGCCCACATCTGGGGGCCGAGCCTTCAACCATGAGCCTGTGGGGACATTTCACAATAATGGTGCTCTCTCTAGCTGAAAATCTTAAAGGGATTGTTCTGATTGTCTTCTATATCAGCAGTTCTCAACCTGGGGGTTGTGACCCCTTTGGGAATCGCATATCAGATATCCTGCATAACAGATATTTGCAATTACAATTCATAACAGAAGCTAAATTACAGTTATGAAATAGCAATGAAAATAATTTTATAGTTGAGGGGGGTCACCACAACATGAGGAATTGTACTAGGAAGGTTGAAAACCACTGTTCTATATTTTCTCTTTTTGTATTACAATCTATTACTATATTTACAATAAGGGGAGAAAAACAACTTTGTAACTAAAGACTGGCCTCTCTAACGTAAGTGAGTAAGAAGCATATTTCAACGGAGTATGCAGAGGCCAGACTGTGTCCTTCGAGACTTACACGACTTTCTTGAGGTTACATAAGAAACAAGTCTTAGTGTATGAAAGGGATTCTCGAGTCCCTCTCTTCTAGGCCAGTGCTGTCTCCATTATTCTACAGGCTGTCTGCAGCTGACCTTGCTTCTATTTGGAGCTGAAGCGTTCTGGAAGCTACTGAGTACCGGTTATGGTTTGAATATGAAATGCCCCTCATAGACTCGGGTGTTAAAGCCCAGGTCTCCAGTTGGTGGCACTATTTTGAAATTCTGAAAACTTTAGGAGGTGGGGTCTACAAGTCACTGGCTTGGGCATGTCCTTGGTGATACCTTGACCCTGACCTCCTCTCCCCTGGCCCCTTCTTGCTGTCCACCATGAGGTCCTTACCACTACATGCTTCTGTTGCCATGATGAGCTCTGCAGGGTATGAGGCCAAGCAGCTGTGGACCAAATCCTCTGAAAGAGTAACCAAAAATAAGGCCTCCCTCCCCTACACTGTCTATGCCAGCCAGGTATGCTGGGCACAGCTATGCAGAAGCAGCTAACAGGCTACCCCAGGGCCTAGCCCCCTCCTCCATACTCCTGCCTCGGATTGGATTTGGTCACACTTGCACTTATTGAATTCATCTCCCAACCCCAAACCTGTCAATCCCAGTCACTGCAGTGGCTTAAGAGTCGCTGAAGTAATAGAAAAGGACAGGGCAGCATGCAAGCAGCCAGCATCAGAGGGGGCAGAATTGGGTTGGGACAGTAGCCCTTCACTCGGGTCCAGCCAGACACTGTCCCTGATTACAGCCAAGAGGAGTCAGACAGATGTTCAGAAGTAGAGACTGAGCCAGAGACCAGCCCGAGTCTCAAAAGACGCGTGTTCTAGATGAAGAGATGGCGGGCACAGCAAAACGAAAAGTTAATTAAAAACAAGGTGTGCATCTCCAATAATGAAATGGCCCCCGTTCCTCCTCTTTGGAACAAGGTGGGCTATCACCCAGCTGATGAGAGATGCCCCAAGTCTGCACATGGCTATCTCCTAGAGAGGTCATCAAAGGTCAGGAATTGGGGGAGGGATGGGTACAACCAGTGATGAGAGCACCAGCTAGCAAAAACACAGTGGAGGAGCTTCAGTGGATGAATGGATGACATAGCAGTTCTGCAGAACACCAAGGGTGTGTATGGGGGGGGGTGGCAGCTAGTGGCTTAAATGTTAGGGCCATCTTTGGAGGAGGAGGTGGGGCTCAAAGCCCACCTCGGAAAGGAATGGATTTAGATGTTCTGTCCTGTTTGTGGTCTGTCTTGTGTGGGTGGGGGTGTGGCACGTGGATGCACATGTATGTGCAAGAAGGTCAGAGGCTGATATCAGGCATCTTCCTTAATTGCTTCTCAGACTTTTTGTTTTTTCAAGACAAGGTTTCACACTGAGCCTGGAGCTCACAGATTTGGCTAGACTGGCTGGCTCACAAACCCCAGGGATCCTTCTGTCTCTGCACCCCAGTACTGGGATTACAAGTATGCACCACTGGGGATGGGAACTCAGAACCCCATATTCACACAGCAAGCACTTGACCCACTGAACAATCTCTCCAATCCCAGATTTAGATATTCCTTGAAGTGATCCTATTTAGAAAGGGTATGAACTTGGCAGTGGAGCTTGCCTCAGGAGTGAGCCCTTTCTTTTCCAGATGTTGGTAGCTAGATTTCTGGCCTCTTGCCTGTCCTGGGCTTGTTGTCAGGTTGCTAAGTATCTCCCTACTGTGCTCTGAAAAGCTAAGAACGCTCAAGGTTGGACATGAGGCCTGGTGTCAGCACTGGACAGGGTGGCCTGTGCTGAAGACACCTGGCTAGGCGGGTCCCTGCACACTGAGCTTTTCCTGCAATACCTCCATAAGCACCCCCCCTAGAACTTTCCTGGAGCTCTGGTCCAGTTGGACATATAATCAGTTGCCATTAGATTTTCCAGGGTGTGTCCCTGTAATTCAGACTATGGTGACTTCCTTGTACACACCATCAGTTGAATAATGTCAACACTGATAACCAGAAAACTTTATATGGCGTTTTAGGGTCCACAAAGATGTCTGCCATCTAGGCCCATCATTTATGAGTTACTGTCTTATCTGCAATACACAAACATTCTCATATGACTTTCAAAGATTGTACTATCTCATTTGCAATAATAATAATAATAATAATAATAATAATAAACATGCCTCCAGTTACAGCTCCTGGCTGACAGCTGGTGGAGGGCTGGGCCTGGGCATGCAAATGTCTCACCTGGACCCTTTCAGGTGACACCTTCATCTTCAAACCTTCCTGGCTTGGCAGCGTGACCTTCAAATGGGTGAAGCTTACACAGAGGCTTGAGAGCCTGTGCTCAGCTCCCATGTGACCCCCGATGGGCATTGCTATGTTTTCTTCGTTCAGAAAACACAGGGCTGTGGATTTAAACAACCTTATGTTTAAGTATTAGGACAGCACTCAGCGTGTGTGTGGCCTACAGCAGTTATCTTTAGATTGCTTTAGTCTCGAACATGTATAAAAACACCACCACAATGGGGAAGTCATGGTAAAGACAGTGAGACACACCCCATACAGAGTCCTCAGTGAGGGGCCTGGTACATACGTGGTGTTCACCGGGTGCTCACTGCATTATTATTGTTTTCAATTTTTTTGAGATTTATTTTTATTTTATGTGTGTGGATGTTTGGCCTGCATGAAGAGCTATGCACCACATGTAGGTGGTACCAGGGGGTGGGGCTAGAAAAGGCCACCAAATCCCCTGTAACCGTAGCGACTAGCAGATGTTAGCTGCCATGTGGGCGCTAAATTCAGTCCTGACCTCGGGCAAGTCACTTGGCCTCCAGCTCCTCTTGTCCTCACTGGTGTCCAGGGAGTCACCAAATTCCACCCGTTCACTTCTAGTGGTGTGTATAGGCTGACACACTGTCCATTACCTCTTCCTTCCCTCCCTTCTTCTGCCTCTTCTCCCCTCTTTTCCCTTCATTGCTCTAAAAACAAGAGGTTTCTTAGCACCAAGTCAAATCAGAGCCTTGTTCATTTACAGGTACTCTTTACTTTGAATTGATTTTCCACACATTTTATCGAAAGTCAAAACCTCACTATTTTTTTCTGGATCTCACAATAGACTTTTCTAAGAGATAATGAATTCTAGAAATGGCCTCCATAAGGTCATTTTCAAGGAAAAAAAACCATGAATTACAACCATCCTGTCATGCCCAAATAAAAAACTCAGAGAGCAAACTGGCTTATCACCCTGTGTCTGCTTCCCACACCATGCCAGCCTTACCAGGGAATTTCCTGAATTCTGTTTCTAAAGACGGAGGACCTCCGCGCATCCCCACCTGCCTCTCCATCTCCACCTGTGACCTGAAGGATGCTGGTGCTGGGAGCATCTCCAGCTCTTTATCCTTCTGCACTCTGCTTCCCTTTCCCCTGTGACCCTAAGTGTGAGTTCCCCCCCGGCCCTGGTCTAGCCTCCTCATACAGAATGTTTAGGAAAACACCCATCATTTCTCTTCCGAGCCTAGCCCCAGAGCCTCTTGTGTTGTTGCCTAAGCAAGAGTTTGAGAATGTCAAAACCTCACTGTGTCCCTCTGGGCAGAACTCAGACATGCTTTATATTATGGGGGATTAAAGTGGCCAAGATCAGCTGTGTCACCCTAAAGCAAGACCAGAAGCATGACAGGGGTTGAGGCTGCAGTTAGGAGACTCCAAAGCAGGGTACAGAACCATCTTCAACCCAGGCCAGGCAGGGCCCAGTCAGTTGCTTGATCCGGGTCAGGATTTGGTCCCTTTCCTTAGCCACTCTGCAGAAGGGTTAGCTGACCAAGCCTTCCTGGTTCTCAGATTCAGACGGTGACCTCCCAGCAGGAATTAAGTAGGCTCCAAATCCAAGCAATCTCACCTGGAGGCTTCCCATTGGTCACTATGAAGGGACTCCTGGTTCAAGATATTGTGTTAGATAATGGTGGTATGAAGTCACTGACACATGCCCCCTTTCTGGTCTCAATAACTTACAGTCCAATTAAAATAAAAGTACACGAGAAACTGAAACTAGCAAGAGAGAGGAGGGAGGGAGAGATAGACTGAAAAAAGAACAGAAGAAAATCAACATGAACGGTGGTTATCTGCCTATTGGGCTTATGGGGGGTACTTTCTTTTATACTGTTTTATATACACATTTATTACAATAAGATGTCTTTCAAAAGAAATTAGGAAAGATAATAAAGGACAAAGAGGAGGGTAATGGGTTCAGCTGGGGAGTAGGGGTGGTACCTGCTGGGCGTCTAGAAGATGAGGAAGGCAAGGCCAGGTCAGAGGAGCAGTGGGGAGAGGCAGGAGGAGGGGAGAAGCAAAGGATGCAATCAGGAAAGCGGAAGTGGATAATTAGCATCAGTCAGGATAGAGTGAAAGGGTCCAGAGAGTCACGCTCGGGCCTGTGCCAAGTGGTCCAGCCATTTCTTCTTGTGGTCTCTGTGCTTCCTGTTAGTATCATTGCTTCCACTGTGTTATACTCGGTTGTTTACATTCGAGGCTCATTCATTTCTAGCACCACAGTCCCCAGCACGGTGAGTAGCATATACAGACCTCAGCAAGCTCCCGGACTCTTTGGATTCTAACAGGGCTATTCCTTTACTTGTACAGTGGATCTCAGAATGGGAGTTCATATAACGTGAGGCAAGCATTGAGCTAGACCCTTTAGCTGCCTTGATGGATCCTAAGCAGATTCTGCGGGATACTGTCCATCCTCATTCTCACGCTATGCTCTGAACTGTTAGGTACCATGCCCAGCGTCACACAGCTGTTAGAGAGCAAATATCAGACTGGAGACAGTCTAGAAACTGGAGTTAAAGAGTGGAAAGCAAAGAACAGACCAGCACAGGGCCACCATCTAGGCACTAGACTTTAGCTTGTTAACTGTGGGCTGCAGCCCGGCGTGGGATTGGGTAACTGAGTGTGGGGCTCATGAGAAATTTGGTAACAGTAAAGAGGTTTCTGAACACGCAAAGACCAACAATTAATTCAAAATCTAACACACTATGGCCTCAAAGTGTATTTGGCAGTGCTTGACCATGCTACATGGCATGACTTCAGAGCAGCCCTGGTTCTGAACACAGAACACGGGTACTTTGTATTGCACACGCCATCACACCAGGCAACCCTAAAGATGCATCCTGAACTACCTAAGCCCAGATGTGAGACTACAGCATGTCATGAATGACATGCTTTCACTGCACATGAACGCTTTCTCTTCTCATAGAGACATAATGGGAACCATGGAAAACCAAGGCTTTTCCTTCACACTCCTTAGTATGCTAAATTATCATAGCTTTAAATTGTATCGTAGATGCTTGGTTTTAAAAATTGGTGTTTATGGCTGGTGAGATGGCTCGGAAGGTCAAGGTCCCTGCCACCAAATCTGACAACCTGAGCTCAGTGCTCTAGACTCACACAGTAGAAGAAAGGACTCCTGAAACTTGTCCTCTGACCTCCATACAGATCATACAGATGCTGTGATATGTGCATGCAGGCATGTTCGCATGTGTGCACACACAAATAATAATAACATAATAACTAGAAAGCAATCAATTTTTAATTGGTGTTTGAATTACTGACTTGAATTCATTTTAAAAATTGTCAAATAAATTTTGGCCTGGAATTAGGGCAGAATTTCCAGTGATTTCTGAAATCATCATAAACCCATTTATGGCATTTCACACTGTGTATTTATAGAGGCAGCAGTCTTAGTATTGATGACTGTAAAATCAAAATATTGATTAAAGGTGCAGTGTAAAATATTCAGTCAATATTTAATTTGTATGTAAAAATAAATACACACAGCTGCCTCATTGGTATGCAAAGTCTCTCTCCTCTTTAACAAATAGAAAGATTATGTCTCTCAAATAATTGTTTTAAAATAAATTTTATTATGGTTTACTAGTAGTAAATATTTGATTTGTATTCTTATTATATATATATATCTATAAGCCCAGATCACATAAAAATTTCTCAGGTGAAAAAGGCTCATGAGGATAAACATTTAAGAAGCCCTAATGTAGACTAGCACAGACACTCAGAGAATGGCAGTAAGGAAAGGGGCTGGGGGGTGTAGTGCACTGCTGTGTCTGAGAGCTGACCTGTTTCTTAGCAACCGCATCATATGTGCTTACTATCTCTGATGCCAACACAGAGGCACACGGTACCCACGGGGACTAACCTTTTACTTAGAATAGCACCTGCCTATATGGAATATATATATATATATATATATATATATATATATATATATATATATATTATAATATATATATGGAATATAGGCAGGAACTTATATGGAATATATTCACCAGTATTCACCTATTCTCCTATCCATTATATTCCTCATTAAAAACCCCTTGGTCTAAACAAGTCCAGGAAGATGCTGATACAGCTGTCCCTTGCTACACATGTCAACCCATGCCCAGCTCTGATGAAAGCAGGACTGGGATGGGGTTAGTAGTGCAGAAGTAGGCTCTGTTTCCATATCACTCATAAACCAGACCAGGCCACCTTTGCTAATTTTTTTCCTTGCTCTGAACCTTGGATTTCACCTATCAATGGCTTGGACTGGACAAGAGGATCTTGCAATCCTCCAGGCCTTTGGTTGCATGTTCTTGTACAAGGGGAACGGACGATGCCCCCTCCTCAGTATTTCTATGCTCATGCTAATTAAGTGATCCCTGGTGTAACCAGGTAGCACCAATCTTGCTGTAAGATTCTGAGCCCTTTGAGGCCAGGATCTGTCTCTCCTGCTCACAGTAGGGTAGTATGAGAAGTCCTTCTGCATATGTGTTGCTTTTATTGGTTAATGAATAAAGAAGCTGTCTTGAGCCTAGGGCAGAACAGAGCTAGGCAGAGAAAACTAAACTGAATGCTGGGAGAAAGAAGGTGGAGCCAGGAGACGTCATGTAGCCACTGCTGGGAACAGACAAACCAGAACCTTGCCAGTAAGCCAAAACCATATGGCAATACACAGATTAATAAAGATTAATTATTATAATTAATTATTATAAAGGGTTAATTTTAGATGTAAGAGGTAGCTAGCAATATGCTTAAGTGATTGGCCAAGCAGTGATTTAAATAATATAGTTTCTGTGTGATTATTTTGGGAGTCTGGGCAGCCGGAAAATGAACAAGCAGCTTCCTACTACAGTAGGATGAGCCTAAAGGAGCAGTCAGTGTCTGGTGTTTGCCATGTCCTGCCCTTGGTGAAGTCATTTCTCTTTCCATGGCTCAAGGTATCTGTTAGTATGCCTTTATTCACCCCTCTAGCCACCCTGGGAAGCCCCCTGGTTTTGCCAAGCAGGAGGAGGCATAGTTATTGCTCATCTGCCCTAGAGGCACAGAGGAAATACCCCTAGAGGCACAGGGGAAATACCCCAGGAAGCGCTAGCAACAGCACACATGTGCACACATGGCATGGCAACAGAAGGAGAATCATCCAGGGGAAGGAAAGGAGGGAAGCAGCAGCGATCTACCTGGCAGTATCAGATGACCTCATCCATCGTGGAAGGAAGAGCTCTCCTTTTGTAAAAACATTATTCTTACAAAGCGAAACAAAGGTATTCCTATGCTCTTTGTTCATTTCTAGGACAATGGTCCATCAAATGTCAACAAAGCTCACAGCTAGAGACTAAGAATAATGAATCTTTGCTCTCCTTTCCCCACCCCCTGTTCTTTAACTAAGCCCTGCCCCTTGCCCCTAGTCAAGACACTGCTGTCCCTAGATGTTTCTTTCCAGGTACAATTAGAAGACAGTGTCATCTTCAGGTCACATCTCTGCTCCCACACTACTGGCCCTTTCTGAACTCACACTTCCAAATCACGTCTGGGAGTACACATACAAGACACACTAATACAGTTTGTGAGTTCCTATCCAGCAGTCTGCAAATCTCTCAGCTTCTCTCCTGCTGAGCCAGCCTTGGAGTCAGGGAAAACTCTGCTTCTTGGGCATTGTTAATTAAGGTTCATTGCGTAAGTCGGCAGGAAGCAGGGCATGGAGCTGCACTCCTGCATCCTGGAGATGCCTCCACTCATGAGATAACTGGCTGATCGTTAACCAGGGGCACTCCCATGTTCACTGTTCTCAGTCCAAGCTGGTAGCCTGAGGACAGGATGCTATGATCCCATTGGAGAATTCTGCAGGAAGAGGTACAGGATTTACTTCAACAGCAGCCCCGCCCCCCACAATGATGCTGCAAGCATCAACAGACCTTCAGGGGTGGGACATAAATGATCCTGCCCGCATCCATGAAACCACCATTGCAGCGTACCAGTGTGAGCTGACTATGTGTGCTGTTTAACGATCTGACTGAGCAACAGAAAGTCAAGGGCTCAGACGTGCAACCTCAGGCAACCAGCTACTGTCCCATAAACATAGCACGGAATGTTCCCAACCTTAAAGATTCTTTAATGTTATGGTATTCCAAGTGCTCCATCTCCTTGGCAAATATTTATAGTCACATAGAATAAAATTTCTAGAAAAGTAGTTCTGTTATCTGCATCATTTAGCCTTCATTGAAGTCTTAAAGGGGGAAAACCCCCACAACTTTTTAAATTCTTTTTAAAGTTTGTTTTATTGTTTATTTTTTATGTGTATAGGCGTTTTGCCCGCACGTTTGTCTGTGCACCACATGCCCATAGGGCAAGAAGAGGATGTCAGATCCCCTGAGACTACTTTCACAGATGGTTGTAAGACACCATGTGGATGCTGGGGATTGAACCCAGGTCCTCTGGAAGAACAGCCAGTGTACTTAACTGCTGAGCCATCTCTCCAGCCCCCAAATTCACAATTTTTAATGGCATGTAAGACAAGAACAGAGAGCTCTCAGTGGGACCTGGGACTCACTGATTAGGCTAGGATGGCTGCCCAGTGAGCTCCCCTCCCCCAGGACCCGCCAGTCTTTGTCTCCCCAGGATTAGGATTACAAGCAGCTGCTAACACACCGTGTCTTTTATATGAATACTGGGGATTGAACTCGGGCTCTCAAGCACTTTGCCCACTGAGCTTTCTCCCCATTTGTCTCTTTTGTTGCCATATAGGGTGACATGTGGACAAGCTGTGGCACTGCTGGAGCCCAAACTCTGACCCTAACAACTTCCGAAGCACCTGCACTCTGATGCTATAAACCAGTGGGTGACTTCCGGCTTTCACAGAAACGGACGCTACACTGGGGCCTTTCAGTTCAATGAGTGTTTGGAAATGCTCTAAGCTAGAAAGATTGATGACGGGAAAGGATCCCACCACCTCAAGATTTTGTCCTTATGTTATTTATACTTTCTTCCCCAACTAGTTTTCCTGGGCTTCTGGCATAATTTCTCTGACAATTTATAACTCTGCCCTCTAGGGGGCAGCACCGACCTCATTAGGACTCCAGCTAATTTCTCTGAGGAGCAAAGCTAGAAAGGTTGGGTAAGCCTTCCAATTTGATCCCCTGCCCATCACTAGCTCCTTAAGGACAGGAAAGGTACAGGACATCTCGAGTCACCACGCGGAGATCAACACAGAGACACGCACTAGATATGCCCGTTGCCTGAACCCCACCAGGAGTCTGTTGTCCTTTTCAACCTGGAACAAGCACTCCCTAATTTCTCCTTCATCTGTAGCACAAAACAGAGACCTCAGCAACCACTCAGAGGCTGTTTCAGCGCCTTCGTTTTCTACCATGTCCCTGCCGGCACCAGCTGCTGCTGTGGACCCGAGCATTGTCTGAGAAACTGCAGGCTCCCTCCGCACCAGTTCTGCCTGCAGGTTGCTGTGGTTTTGTTACCGCCACACTCCGAGAAAGAATACACACAAAGCAAAACCCAGTTATTCAAAGATAACCACAGATACTAGATGCTGCTGCCTGCAAACTGGGGGTCGCGGGAGGCACACGGGGGTACGGCGGGGGGGGGTAGGGGAGGAGCATCAGTACAAAGCCAAGAAGGCAGCAAGCACCCCAGGCCTGCAAGTCTGAAGATCCCATCTCTGGGGATGTGGCAGAATGCTGTGACCCATCAGTCATGCCTTCCTGGTCCTGACCCTCCTCTCCTCTGTCCAGTGTCTCTCTGGGCTTCATTACCTTCATTGGGAAGAGGTGAGTGTCCAACGAGAAGGCCACTCGGCTAACAGGCTGGAGAAGAAATCGATCGATCGTGAATGAGAAAAACTGAAACTAGGCTCAGCCCATCAGGCCGTTGTTACCTTGTCATGGCCAGTCATCAGAGCTGTGGGCAGGATGGCTCAACACTTTAGCTCACAGCCTCCACTTCCGGGCCCCCACTTCCTTCCTGCTTCAGGCATTGGGTTTTTTTGTTTTTTTGTTTAAAAAAAAAATAACGATTCAAGACAGTCAGGAACTGGCCACCTCCTGACTCTGGGGTGAATCCTTTCTGTTTGTTTCTTTCATGAACTAGCTGACACACCTGCATCCTTCCCATGCTACACTTACCTGGTAGCACTTCAGCCCTCCACTGCCCCATCCTGGGAGAGATGTAGGCATCAGGATGTAACTCTTTCATTTTATCTCTCAAACCCCACAGAGCCCGGCATGCAGAGGTTGCTCAATATCCATGTTTGGGGTCCAAAGGGGCTATGGATAGTGGTGAAACTTCTTCACTGGGGCTGTGTCTTTATCTACTATCACCCCCCCACACACACACACACGAGGTCCAATTGCCAACCACAGGCTAGTGAGTTTGAATGCTTTGTCCCCAGCTGGTGATGCTGCTTTGGAAAGTTCTGGAATCTTTTAGATGTGGGGCTTCACCAAAAGGTGAAGGGAGACAGAGCTAAGGATTATGATTGATAAAGGGGCTCTAAGCTTTCTGCTCCCTGGTGTGCTGGGATGGGAGCAAGCCATGCCACAGGCTCCCACCGCAACCTCTAAAGCCAACCCTCCTACCATACCTTCCCTAGAGGGAGCCAAAGAAACCTTCCTGCTTACATGCTACTTCTCATTGGGTATTTGATTGCAGCAAAGAGAAAAGTAATTCACATATAATTCTACACATTTTTACTGCTGGTTACTAAGTCACTACCCAGACAATGGTAGGACAACCAAATAACCCAGTTCTTTCCTTTCTGTCTTTGAGACAAGGACATGGACCTCACAATGCAAACCAAGTTCAAGGTTTAAGACAAAGGAACAAATGACCCAGCTAGTCAAATAAGGAAGAGTCCCATTTACAGAGATGCTAGCCATATTCTGGGTCCTTTGACTACTTCAAAGGTAACTCAGAAATCTTAAATGTTATACATAGTCAGACACAATACAACAAGGCAGTGAACTCAGGCCAGTATTACCTATAACACTAAATGACTTAAAATACCCTGTAGGCTATACAATGGGGTACTACACAGTGGGGACGCTCCCAGCTGGGATGTGGCTCAACTGGCAGGGTACTTGCTGTGGGTTGCACAAAGCCCTGGGTTTGGTGACCAGCAGACTGGGCTGTGGAGCTATGCATCTGTAATCCCAGCACGCAATGTCATTCTTGGCTACATAGTGAGTGAGCTCAAAGTCAGCCTGGGCTATGTGGAACATTGTCTCAGAAAATCAAAGAAACTGAGAAAGCCCCATGGGAAGAAAGCAGGATGAGTTAAGTGGGAAAAGGTGAGGTTTAGAAGAAGTGTGGACAGTCCGCTGTAACTATACAATGAGGAAATGGATAGAGCAGTGATACCTGTCTGCAGCCCAGCACTAGACAGGCTGAGGCAGGAGGATGATAAATTTGATATTAATCTGGGGCAAGGGCACTTGCTGCCAAGCCTGATGAATTGAGTTTGAACCCCAGGACCCCTATAGTTGAAGGAGAGAATTGGGCTCCACTTCCAATCTCTCTCTCTCTCTCTCTCTCTCTCTCTCTCTCTCTCTCTCTCACACACACACACACACACACACACACACACACATACACACTACATTTTAAAAAATAAATCTGGAAGGATGCGTAAGACACTACTAAAACTACTAGGGACAGGACAGGATGCGTAAATGAAGCAGGGACAATATCTCACTAAACACCGTCTGTAGTGACTTGATTTTTCAGCCATTGCACCTATAAATAAACAATCATCATGAGAAGAACACAGTCAGGTTTCAGACGACCTGGTAGCCTCAGGCCCATGCCCTTCGCCCTGAGGATTTCCCAGATGGTGGGAGCAGACGTTGGCAGCAGAGAGACTGAGCTGCAGGTTTGGGAGCAGCAGCTGGCTCAACCTAGCAGGGCATTGATTGAACCCAGTAGCTTTCCTCCCCCAGGGGTAATGGACTCCTCCATAGCTGCCTAGGGGAGACATTTCCTTCAGTTCTGCCATGACTCAGCTCCTCAAGACAGTCAGGACGTCTGAGGTCTCCAGCGCTGGGCAGGTGGCGTTTCCAAGTGTCCCCCAACGTTTAAGGCTGCCTTGTTCTTTTCTGTCATGGTACCTGACCTACTTGTCCTATGACATGGGAAGGGACAGGAAGGTATAGTTTCTCCTCTTGAGCATGGTATTGTGGGGTGCTCCTCTAAACCCCACCTGTTACACACATCTCTACACCTCGCCAGGAGCAGAGGCCACATGCTCCTTTTGGCCCTTACTTCTCCCTGCAGCACAAAGGGACACAGTTGACACTGACCCCTTGCCCCTCCTTATGTCCTTGTTGTCACAGTGAACAAATTAATGTCATTGGAATGAATTTTGACCTCAAAAAGAAAAAGCTCTAATGAAGTCCTAGTGAGCACCTCAGTATCTCAGAGTACAATATCATTTAGACAGTTGGTTGTGGGGAGCAATTAATTAAGATTAATTAAGATGAGGCCGTGCTGGAGTAGAAGGGACCCCAAAGCAAATGTGACTGTCCCAGTAAGGATGCACAAGGATTCTAGAATGTTGTATGGAACAGAGACAAAATGGAGCAATATAGCTTCAAGCTAAGGCATCCCTGAGCTTGGTGCAGATGGCCAATAATTAGGGAGCAGCAGGGAGGAGTCTCCATACATCAAAAAGGAAGCAAAGCCTGGGAGGCACCTTCATTTCCCACTTCCAGCCACCAGCTCTGGGGGACAGGATATTTGTGTCAGAAATCACCCAGCTTGGGTTTTGTTACAACAGCCCTAGGAAAGTCAACCTCAGAGTGACCTCCGGTCTGATACTGTCACTTCTGAGTGTGTTCTCAGCAGAGACGGATGACAACACTGGGGAGGGAAACTCTAGAATCTTGATTGGCCTGCCTGTTTTATAGAAATGTGTCAAGAAACTGTAATTGAAGATCGCCACTGTGGAGAAGAGAAATAAAATAGTTCATGGCTGCTCTGACGGAATTGACACTCCCATGGAAGATTCTAGGAAGGCATAAAATACAACCACATCATGAGGGGCAAATGAGTCATATATTCTTGCCCTGCCAGTTGATGCCCAGAAGTCACTCTCGGCTGCCTGTCACTATGCTGTTCCCTCCTGGGTTCAACCTCCTACTGCCCCGTATTTTAGCTGCTCCCCAAACCTGTGTCTGCAGAGGAGCATTTGCCAGGTCTGCTGGACATACTTTAAGACGTCAGATTGTCTGCCAATTTCTGCGTCATTGTGGGAACATCCCGCCTGTAGCCGTTATCTGCTGCCCTTGGTCCAAGTCTCCCCGTTAGCTTCCTACCCACTCTTTCTGGTGGGGGAGGTAGGGCTTGGAGGGGGTGATGTCGCTCTAGAGGACCCTCAAGAAGACTGGAGAAGATACAAGTGGTTGAGAAGCACACTTTAGAGTTGTCAGGGGGTTTTAATGGCAGAGTGCCACAAACAATCACACACATACACACACACACACACACACACACACACACACACACACGAGAGAGAGAGCAGAGATCTCCTTATTGTCACTTAGAACACTTACTCATCTCTCTGCTTCTTCCACACCTGCCATCCAGGAAGCCCCACATTTCCCAGGGACAGCCTCGTAGCCACGTGCACACTTGCCTGGACTCTTCCGGAGCTCCTTCTGAATCCCAGGGTCCTTCAGAGACGCTGTCCTGGGGAAGATATGGCAGAGTCGAGCATCCCCCAGAGGCCCAGGCTGAGCTCATGGGGGAAAATGGCACTTCCCCACTGTCCGGCCTTGAGACGTGGCTGGTGGCTCGGTGTCAGCCTCCTGAGGGCAGCTGAGGTCAGTGTGCAGCCTGTGGGTAGAATGGAGAGGAGAGATCCTTGCTTTGACTTTGAGGAATTCACTGTTGACTGTCAGGGCAGAGCAGGCCTTGGAGTAGCTGAACCTTCATCCTGGCGCAGGCTTTGAATGAGACAGCTCTGCTTTCCTAAGCAATTCCAGCCATCCCTTCCTCTTTTCTCATACACTCTGGACTGTGGCAACCTCATCACCGGCCCCAGAACCTCAGAAAAAAAAAGTCCTTGGCTGTCAACAAGGTAGGGTGAGCTCCTGACCTATTCTTCTCCCTGCATGAGACAGCAGAAGGCTTTTGGGGGGAGTTCCAGGCATCCTTCCTTTGAAGGATGTTGTGAGACCTCATACATTAAGCAGGGCTTCTGTAGCTACATTGTGACCAAGAGGCAGAAGCATGAGGGTAAAGCGGAAGGAACCACAACCCGACAGTATCACTGACTCACTGATCAGACACTCTTGTTCACCTTCCTCAGTCTTCTTGCTGTTGGGTGGTAACTATCATCATCCAATTCATTTAGCTGAGGATTTGGGGTGGGGGGGAGTAACCTACTGCTGAGATTATCCTAGTGATATATACGAAGAGGCTTCTAAGATCACATTCCAGAGTCAAAAGCATAGGAGCCTGATTACAGCATCCCCAGACCTCAATATCACTCCATCTCTGTTTCCTTGCTTCTCAGAGTCCTCAGTCCTTTCCCATTTACTGGACCCATTTTTTTTTTACTATACAGTGCTACATGCTACAACAAGTTCAAATTCCATTATTTATGGGATGTTTTGTACATCCTCTAATATATTACTTTTTCTGGACTCCAGGGACTCAAAAATGAAGATTTTAAGATAGCAAAAAGATTATTCCAAAATAAAGAATAAAACTATTTAGCCAAATGTTTAAAAAAATCCAATGATTTAAATGCATTTCTGCATTTTCTTGTTAATTTTTGGCACTTTAATCAGCAACCAAAACAGCAACCTCCACGTCCACTGACAGGGTAATAAAGCAATTGTGAGATACATACACACATACGTGCACACACACACACACACACACACACACACACACCCCTCTGGGGCTTGCTGAACTGGTGAGCTCCAGGTTCATTATGACCTTGTCTCAAAAACTAAACTGGAGAACATCTGAGGAAGACATTTGATGTTGATCTCTAGCCTCCACATGAACACACATGCACTTGTACACTCATGCACATGTATGTATTTGTACACTCATGCACATGTATGTACTGCACACACATGCATTTGTACATTCATGCACATATATGCACTGTACACACATGCATTTGTATACACACATGCACTTGCACACTCATGCACATGTATGTACTTGTATGCTCATGCACTTGTACACTCATGCACGCATATGCACATGTACCTTTATACACAAATGTACACTGGTACGCTCTTACAGACAGAGAAAGCCAGCATTGCATGGTCTGACTTTGGGGTAAAACATGAAATGCTGAACTCATAGAGAAAACTAGAAGAGTGGCTGCCAATGCCTGGGGTACACGCATAGACAGGGAAATGCTTGTCAAAGGGTGCAGCACTTTGGAAATGAGCCAGCTTATGCACTTAGAAAGAGGACTTGACACACAACATGGCGACCAGAGCAGCCATGCTGGGTGCACAGCTGTCCTGGCTGAGATCACTCTCCTGTAATTATTTTGTCATTGTTGCTTGTCTTCTGCCTTCTGTACTACCTGTAAGGGCTCACCTGCATTCTGTTTGTTAGTTATACCCCCAGCAACCAACAAAAAGCCCACGATGGAAGATGTTCTCATTTAGAGGATATACCTACACATAATTCTGGCTTCTGCTTACACCCCTCCACTGACTGTCACCAGGACCTTCTCACTGATAGCCCAGTGGTTTTCCTATGCTGCACAGCACACAGAACCACTGCCAACACTCTCTTC
Organism: Ondatra zibethicus; assembly: GCA_004026605.1. Classification (NCBI taxonomy): domain Eukaryota; kingdom Metazoa; phylum Chordata; class Mammalia; order Rodentia; family Cricetidae; genus Ondatra; species Ondatra zibethicus. The sequence continues at coordinate 35,894 of PVIU01003345.1, read as the reverse complement.
CTTCAAGCCATTCCCGTCATTCTTCATCCTTTGGAACATGAGCAGCGAACTTCGATAATATGTACAACCTTGTCACATACCCAAAAGCAAAAGAACCAAGCAACCTGGGACCACAACCTCCAAAGCCATAAGTCAAAATAAGCTGTGTCTCTACAGGCTGGTTGTCCAGAAGTTATTTATTACAGTAAGAGAAAGCTGAGCGACACACAAGTCTCTTCTTTGTATTTCCAGCCATCTTGCATAGCTTTCCATATTATTACTTCTAATGCTCTATAACACAGCAAGCTATTATAGCTGATAGTAATCACCTTGGCATTTCAAAACAACGGACAGAGAGCATTTTGAATGACCTCTCTCCCCCTCTAAATCACACGTGTCTGTTACGGTTTGAATGGGAACTACCCCTCCCATAGACTCATGTGTTGGAACACTTGGTCCCCAGAGGGTGACACTGTTTCAAGGGGTTATGGGAACTTTAGGAGGTGGGACCAGGCTGGTGGAAGTAGATCACTGTGGGTGGGCCCTAAGGGCTTTGCAGCACAGCCCCACGTCCTATCTGTGACCGTGTTTTTATTGTTAATTATTTGTATGTATGTAGCTATGTGCATATGAATACAGGTGCCAACAGAGACCAAAAGTGCCGCGTCCCCCTGGAGCTGGAGTTACAGGTGTTTTTGAGCTACCAACAGGATTACGGGGAACCTAACTCAGGTCCTCTGAAAGAACAGTGTTTCCTCTTAACTGCTGAGCCATCCTTCCAGGCTTTATCATGGGTAGTTTTAAATGTCAACCTAGAGTCACCTGGAAAGAGAGCCTGGAGGGTTGCCTGAATCATTTTGGCCTGCTTGGGCATCTCTGTGTTTTGAATGTTAATCGATGAAGACCCAGTGCATTGTGGGAAGCACCATTCTCTAAGCATGAGGTGCTGACCTGTGTCAGAGTAAAGAAAGCTAGTTAAGTAGTAGAATACAGGGAGCATTTCGAGACAAGGTCTCTCTCAGTGACCTTGGTGCTCCCTGATTGGCTGACTGCAGAGGCCTGTGCATCCTTCTGGTTGTCCCTGACCCTATCCCCTAGTGCTGAGATTTCTAGCCTGCACTGCTACAGAGGGATGACCTCAGTCCTCGCTCTTTGCCCTCTGAGCCACCTCCGTACTCCCAAGAGGATGTTTTAAAAGCAGCACTGAAGTTTGGGGACTTTACAGTGGCTCACATCAGGAGTAGCTGCCTTCTCATCAGCAACAAACATTCCAGAGGAGGAGGGAGAAACCCCTCCTCTCAGAAGAAGAGAAACAAGGGCATTAGTCAGGAACGAGAACAAAAACTACCACGCATGCCCTCACTGGAACAAAGTTTCTGAAATGTGTTTCAGAGAGGAAGAGAGAAGACCTCAATGGAAGATCTGAGATTAAGAACAGAGAAAATGAAAAGGCTTTCTTCTGCATGTCTCGAGGAAATAGCAGATTGGTTGTAAGATAGATGTATATCTCGCTGCATCTCTTACTGTCCGGGGAACTGGAGCCAAGTTGCTTACTGTCTCAGAGTGCACATTTCTTCATCTTAAAAACTCCTACAATGGGGCCAGGCACACAAGGACTTGGTGAAGAATAAATAAAGCAAACGCACATGAAATATTTCCTGCACAGCTTCTGATCTGGACAGAGAATCCCTTTGAAAATGAATGAACAAGCAAACAAGCACTCTGAGGTTCTCAGCAAAGACCGACTATGTCTGCAGCCTTCATATTACACGCATCTGCTATGGAGCCCAGTGCTGACACCTTCCACAATCCTTGAATCTTTTAAACAAACATACTTCTGTTTTCTTTACTTAAGAAGTTTTGCAATTGTGTTATGTGTACCCTGGAAGAGTGTACCCTGAATTCCAGTTTAACTCCGAGTTTTAAAATAACTCATTGCCTGGGTTTTATAGGGTTATAAAATCCTTCCTGCACCACTCAGAGTGCAGCCCAGCCTCTCCTCTCCAGCCACCTGCCCCAGAGCTCTGCCTCCAGCTAGAAGACTCAACTACCACAACCCCATCCTGAGAGATACCACCACCCCCTCCACCACCAGCACCCCAACCCCTGCCTTCACTCTCAGTTTCACTAAGAGCTAAAAGGGAACAAAAGCTCAAGCAACAGGAAGGGACACTAAAGGCCAGCACAGGCTTCTTGGTTCCCTTGTTTGCCCTGCAGTCCCAAGACTAGGGCTGGTACCCTGGTCGGCACCATCTGATGTTCCCATGCCCTTGGGCAAATCTTTCAACATCTCTGATTGTCTCCTTAGCATACATTAGATACAATAATTTGATCTTATTTGTAGAGCATTTTTACAGCTCAGAGACATGTTTTCACTGCCATAATTTCATTTGAAATGCTAAATGCTAAATGCATCGTTGACTATATCAGACCTAGTGCTTAAAACCTGTGTTCTGCTATAAAATTTGAAAGGCAGAGCCCAGCAATGGCAGCGTGAGCAGCAAATGGCATCACGGAGAACATCACTTTGATCATGTACCCTGCGGTTGGGAGTGGGCTCTGCTGCTGTTGGGCCTAGACTTGAATTCTGATCCCCGCTTACTAGCTTCATGTGACAATTAGTGTTGCCAACCTGGCAGAGTCTAAAATCACCTACTTTATGGCCCTCTATGCAATGCCTGTGGGGAGGAGTTAATTATCTTGAATGAATTAGTTAAGGTAGGAAGACCCTACCTGGCAGGTATGTTGAGTCCAGCATGAAGTGGAGAAAGCAAACTGGAGCACTGCTTTCTGCTTCCTGTTTGAGGATGCAGTGTGACAAGTTGCTTGACTTCCTTGCCTGAATGGACTATGCCTTGAACTGTATAAGAAAAATCCACACATCCACAATACACCCTTCCTTTCTAAAGCTGTTTTCTGTCAAGTATTGTATCACAGCCACAGAGTAGTAACTAAGTCACTGTGTGACCTTAAGTGAGCGGCTTGTGCTGCTTTAGCCTCAGATTCCCCCTCATAGTGCAGAGCTTTGCATATGGTGAAAACCCAAGGGAACAGGACTGACTGGAATCTACATCCGGTTAGGTGCACAGGTGTCCGACCATCGATAGCCACTGCCTGGAACCCCTCTTTTATATCCTGTATTGTGGCCTTCACCCTCCACACCCCTCAGCAAATATTTGCAAAAGGAGGGTAGACTCTGACTGTCCAGACTACACCAAGCTCATTGTTAGAGCCTCGTTTCTGAACTCCACGGAATTCCCTCTCTTTCACCAGGGTCTCAGCTGGTGTGGATGGAAACAGCCCAGGGTTCCAGGGAGCCTGGGTGCCAGAGAGCCTGGATCTCTTCCTTCTGAGAGGTCCTGACTTGACAGCCTCACTGCCCTTGCTGGACTCTGCAGGTCACTGTTGTGACAAAAATCCTTCAGTACTGAGCCAGCGCTGACTGGCCTGCCTTAACACTCAGAACGTTACTGTGACCCAACACAGTGGCTGCGAGCTACAAGGCTGCAGAATAAGATAAAGAACCTTATTTTAAGGGGTTGTAAGACGCATCGTAGCACAATCCTGAAATCCTAGCATCTGGTGACTGGGAGTCCTGAGGCAGGAGGATTTCAAATTGTAGACCAGTCTGGGCTATACTACCCAATCAAAAACAATGCCCTTAACTAATTATAAGGTTTTATCTTGGTTAAAGGCTTTCACATTGTCGCTGCCTAACTACATCGTCAAGGCCAACCTCAGAGACACGAAGGACCATTGTTTTAGAACTGAGGTGCCTGAGACCCACAGAGAGTGACTGGTAAAGCCAAGTTAGAAAGTCCTGGAGCAACAGCATGGGGACCTCCATCACATTGCTTTATGGGATGAGATTGGGACCAGACAGGAGGGCAGGAAACATGGTTTAAAGCTCAGTTTGTGTCAGAAACCAGAAAATGAGAGCCGTCCCTCAGGTGCCCAGTCGAGGGCTTCTGAAGTCTTCTTGAAGTTTATAGGCCAAGCATCGTCAGCCATGTACTGGGCAGTGTGCTTCCTGAGCAAGGACAGATGGGTCAACTGTAGACATCACTATGTTCTTTCTAGGGCCAGCCCCAGAGGTTTCACAGGCTACAGACAGAGCCCCAGAGGGTGACTGCATAAAGTGAGTGTCCCTACGGGAGAGGCTGGGGCAGAAAAAGTTAACTGGCCTCATTTGTAGGCCTACGCCAGGGCTAAAGTATAAACAGCTGGCTTAGGCCCTGTAACATGACTCTGTGACCAGAGAAGAGCAGAAGGAAGTCATCAGAGAGCCTGTTGTCCAAAGAATGACCTTGTAGTCTCCCCTTCTCCTGTAGGGAGTCAGGCTGGTGCAGGGGGATCGGTGGTACAGGCGAGGTGCCTGCAGTGTAGGTAGTCCCACTAGGACTGAACACAGGAATCCAGACCCTGCCGTTGAACTTCCCTGAGGTCTGTTGTGCTCACTGGAGAAGTGGGGATTCTGAGACACAGCTAACAAGACACATGACCTCGTTCTGGGTATAGAACTGTGAGGGTCTGCTGGGGATCTGGCTATTCCCCCTGCTGCCTTGCCTACAATTAAGCTGCATCTACAAAGTCTGAAGCCTAGGGCTTACCCCAAGCAAAGTTGAACCCCTAGAATCTGAGCATTAGGCGACACAGCAGGGGTGGTGTGGTCTATGGAGAGGTCATGGCAAGCAGCAGGAAGTGGGTTGGAGGACACATCCCAGAAGATGCTAGAGAGAGAACCCTCTGGAGAAGCAGGAAGTTGATACCTCAGGAGATGGTAATGTCCGTGGCCACGACACACTCTGGGAATAAATAGCTTTTACTTGAGCAAATGCAGACTCCAACTACAGCAAGATAGAAAGAGATGACAGAAAAGCCAACCAGCCACATTTAAGAACAGGAAGAGGGACAGTGCCCAGCCTCTGCATACCAGAAAAGATGCAGCAATTCTCCAGAGGCCTGGAGGGGGACCGTAGTCAGAGCTAATCTCACACTTGTATAATATGCTTGTGATTAGTAGAAAAGCTTAATTTAGTAGTTTGGTAAATTCCATTAGGGGCTTATCTATGGCATATAATTAAGCTATTTTTAAGCAAATCCTTTTGGCTCAAGGCTCCAGTTATGAATCTTGGTGGAACATGCTTCACATGATATATACCCCAATCCATCATACGGTGGAATATTTGGGGTAGATGCTAATGTACCCAGGAAGGCAGTTTTGTTGGTTTTATATAATAACATCCCTGTCTAGACCAATGAGGGGGCATTAGAGAAGCCAGAGTGAGTCCTGGCCCTGAGGCCATCTTGATGAGAGGGAAGCTGAGACACATGTCAGAGGGGGACACCCAACAGCCACTGTTAAACACACCCTAAGAGTTTGGAATGTGACCATACTTAGTTACAATGGTCAAATATATATATATATATATATATATATATATATATATATATATATATATATATATACACATACACAAAAACCAAACCCAAATCCCAGCTCCCAGTCAACCAAAAAGATGAAAACAGTAAGTGAAAGACAGAGGCAAAGTGAGCTCTTCTCTGTGGGTCTGTGGCAAAGGTGGTGTCCATTAGGAGAGACACCACACCGGAGGCCTTGTGTACCATGGTTGCCATCTGGTAGACATGAGATCTCTCTGCCACCTCTTTCTTTGTCTTCCCTCCCTCTCCTCGCCCTTCTCATCCCCTCCCCTTGACACCTTGATATGTAGGTCAGGACAGCCTTAAACTCAAGACCCTCCTGCACCCTCTTCTGGTACTTGGATTATCTTTACCCATCTCCTAGAAAGTCACTCCAGGCCACAACACCACAGAAAGATGCAGGGCTCCTTGTAGGGACCAGTGGACCCTTCCAGGTAGGCTATCCCATTCAAAATGGCTCCATCCACAGAAATTAAACTCCTGAGGACCTGGTCCCCTCACCGCTTCCTGCCCTGCGCTGATCCGGGAACCATAGCTGCTGTCTCTGTCATCATGAAACCTCTCCTTGTGAAGACAGCCTCTGAAAGCTTCAGGGACAGGCTCCACACACTTGCCTATGAACAAGGGTCAGTCCTGCCCAGACCAAGGCCAACTTTAATACATCATCACAGGAAGCAAGCCCTGCATATTTAACAGTCCTTGCAAACCTCCCTGATGCTTTTGTGTCCCCAGAAGGGTAAAACATGATGTGGCCTGGTCAGGGTCAGAGGCTGTCCCTGGTGGGAATGCTGCCAACCATGGCCTTTGGTGCTCTAGAAGCCGCCCTGACTCCAGGACTCCAGAGCATCCACCATTCTCCTTCACTAATGTCAGGCCATTAAATTAAAGTTCCCCATCTCAATGGGATGCTCTGCTGGAAAACAACCAAAGCAAGTCCATGGCATGGTCCCCTCCAGGGGCACTCTATCTACCGAAACCCCCGCCTGTTGACCCGGCACTTCTCATGAATTTCTGCTCTGCGCATGGTTCTGCCTTGACCACCCTGTACTTCCTCTCTGCCTGAGGCTGCTTGTCTTTCTAGGTACAGTGTGCACACCTCACCTCCTCTGAGAGCTTCAGGGACAGGCTCCACACACTTGCCTATGAACAATAAGCTCTCAGGCTGTAGCCTGAGCTGTGTCCTCCTCGCACTCATCCATTGGATCCAAGGAGAAGTCAGTAAGCACAAATGCTAGAGAGGTAGCCACCTTTGTCCCTGCCTTCTGGAGAACCAGGGACCAATGCTGACACCAAGAAGACCCAGCAAGAAACAGAATGCACCAGGACAATGGAGCTCAACAGAAAATCTTGAGACAGGTAAGGCCATCACAGGGAGCCTTAGCCACCATGCCACTATGATCCTTGAGGTGAGCATTTGAGACAGACAAGTAGGAATCTTTCTACAATCCTTGGGGTGAGCATTTGAGCCTGACAAGTAAGAAACCTTCCTCATTTCACTGAGGAGGAAGGAACTTGGTTCTAGTGGGCCAGTACTGAGGACACATGGCTGGTTAGAATCAGAATTGGTCCTAAGTTAAGCCTTCATAGGAGGCAGAAAAAGCAATGACTGAGAAAATGCCTTGGAGCCGAGCTGCCTGAGTTCAAATCCCAGCTCAGTTCCTTACTAGCTGTACGACCTTAGGAAAGTTACTCCGCCTCTCTGTGCCCCAGCCCCTATTTTTGTAAGGTGAGGAGGCAATAACCACAGAGCCTAATCACAGGCTTTCTTAAGGGCCACATTGTTCCCATCAAGCTCTGAGCCAAGTGTGGGGCATTTCTCTGCATCCAATGTCCAGCTGTGGGGCAAAATGGTTCCCTTCCCCCACTGCACCTACAAAGCTCCCCTCCTCCCAGAAGCCTCCTTTGAGAAAGACATTGTGACACAGCTCCATCCATAGACCAGAGCACTGGCTGGATCCAGCCAGATTGACCCAGGGCTCCACACTAAGCAATCTCTAAGGTAAATAAAGTGAAGATAAACCAATCTTGCAGGTAATAGGAGATTTTCCTCTTGCCTGCACTGGTAAATGAGCCATTGTAGCTCATCTCCTGTTTTCCTAGGTGCTCCTGAGAGTTAGTTAAAAGGGTAATGAAGACCTGGTCAGAGTCACAAATGCAGCTTCTTGGAGAAAGGGTTTCCCACTGGATGCCAAGTGGGTCCTGGTACACCTGCAGCTCCCGTGCCAAGCCTTACCCACGTCCCTTCTCTGGATAACTCCAGAAGGGCATAGAACCCACAGATCCAGAAGAGCGCTAGGAGCAAGAATTAGGATGCCAAGCTGCCCCCCGCCACGTCTCATTAATGGGTAAAGCACCATCTCCATGGCTGTGGTTTAGATACATGGCGAATTGTTAGATGTTAAATGTCCAAGATGTCAAGTGTTGAAATTTAATCCCCGCTGAGAGATAAAAAGAAGACGGAATCAACCACACACACACTGGGCTGTTGAAGGGATGAACCCAGGGCCTCCTTTTTGTATGCTGGGCAAAGACTCCATGGTAAGCTATAGTCCCAGCTATGCGTGTGTGTGTGTGTGTGTGTGTGTGTGTGTGTTTTGTTTGTTGATTTGTTTTGTCTTATCTTGTTCTGTCTGTTCATTTTGAGACAAGGTCTCATGGTGTGGCTTAGGTTTATCTTGAACTTCTTATGTGGTCTAGGTTGACCTCAAATTCGAGATCCCCCTGCCTCAGTTTTTTCAGTACTTAAGATGACAGGCATGTACCACCATACCTAGCAAGAAGGTGGGCTCTTGAGTCAAGTCTAGTGTTAGAAGTAGGACCATCAGAAAATGCCTAGATAAGGTCATTAGTGTAGATCCCACAGGGTTGAATCCTAGTGGCTTTATTGGAAGAGGGAGAGACATGCACTCCCCTATCTCTCTGTCTCTTCACTGTCTCTTTAGAGACATGTGATGCCCTGTCCCACTGTGATGGCCAAACAGTCATCATCAACCAGACTGGAATTGGAATCAGCTAGGAAATACACCTTTGGGTGTTTCCAAAGAGTTTTAAATGAGGAGAGAAGACTCATCCTGCATGCAGGCAGTACCATTCAGTGGACTTGGATTCTGGGCTGGATAGAGGAGTAGAGAGCTGCGTTCATCTCTCCCTTTCCTGGATGTGGATGCAGCATCACCAGCTGCCTCCGTCCCTGCTGCCATAACTAAGATCCATTCTTTCTACAATGCTTGCTCTGCCATGATGGACTATATCCCCAAAATGGAAGCCAAAACAAACCCTGCCTTGCTCAAATTGTGTTTGTTGGGTGTTTTGTTTGTCACAGCAGTGAGAAGTCTCAAGTAACACCAACACAGAACCGGTTCGGCTGCAGAATCTTGATCTGGAGACCTCCAGAATGACAAGCCAGGATAAACCTATGTTTTCAGACTTACTCACACAGTCTGCTGTTACACTGCTACCTACAGAAAAGCAGCTGATATGCCTTCCCCACCCCCACAACTCTCAGTCCTGGCCTCCTTCTTCATCTCTCCCAGGTAGGTCACATTTTGGAGTGATCCTTGGCCCAAATGTGTGGCAACAGAGACCTTGGAAATTGGAGCTTGCTGCTACTTCTCAGGATCGTCCAGAAATGTGTGGGTGTGGCAGAGTAACCTGGAGTCTGGCTTCACCCACCCTGAGTTCATGGCCACTGTAGATCCCTCCCTCGGTCACCTGTCCAGGATGTGTCAACAAATAGTAGGAGAAGAAAGTGTCCCGCCAGCCTTCTGAGGAAGCCAGAGCAGGGTGCCAAAATAAACTACCTAGGGAACATGTTCTTTACAGAAGAACCTGCCACAAGAGAAATCGTACGCTCTCCACACGGGAAGAGGCACCCGCATGTGACTTTCCCCAGGCAGGAAAGGGCCTTCAGCACCCATTCCCTGCATTCGCCTTTAAGAGGTCCAGTATATCTGCCTCAGCCCTTGATACTCAAGTCTGACAGGACACCTCACTAACAAGGCCGCAATGGAGTAGGCTGATGGCCAAGAGCAGCCGTTCTGCACATGGGCAGAGCTGGCGGAGCATGAGACCCGCCATGTGTGTCCTCCTGTGGCCACAGGTGAACAAGAAAGGAGCTCTTTAGAGCAGCCGAGCAGGGGAGACAGAGCCTAGAAGGTGACTCTGGAGTCCCCGCAGGGACAAAAGTTGCTTATGACAAGGGCTCTAAAACAGCCCATTTGCCTGGGTTTGAATCCTGTCTCCACCATTGCTAATCAAAGAGAGTAGAGGAGGAAAGATCGTGTGGACAGGCAGAGTGTGCCTTTCCCTCCTCCTCAGTTAACTTTCCTGCAAAATGGAAAAGACATTTTACTAGAAGGGGTGTGTTGAAGCTCCTGCCAAGAGACTATCCAGAAAGTCACTGGGACACACCTGCCACATGCTGGGCTTGGTTGCCATGGGGACCATTAGAGTGGCAAGAGTCACGTTATCAGCTTTCTCCCCGTCACCCACAAAGTGTCCTAGTTTGGACAATACTTCATAAAGTCGCCCTGCCCTTGTACTTGTTATGTCGACCTGGTTGTCTGTCAGCTTCCTGAGCGACAGGGACCCCAGGTTTCTAACATGTATACCCCCAAAGATGGTTCTGCACAGGCTAGCAGCTGTCAACATCATGAGCTCTGTGAACTCTTGCTTCTTTTCTCCCCACTTGGTCTTTCCTGCCTCTGCTCCCACAGTCACTCATTTGGGGGTTCCCCTGTCTGTGCTGTGGGGCTCTGTAAGTCCACACATGTATTTTGTCTTTACTAGGGGCTCCCTGATCCTGCACTCTCAGACAGGTCAGGTTCGAGCTCTCTCAATAAACTGTGGCTTGTCAAATTACTCTTAGAAGAAACAAGACTTTGAGAAGTCAAAGAAGTGATTTGAATACTCGAGAGATGATATGCTGGCGTGTGTGTGCGTGTTATGTGTTTGTGTAGTATATGTATGTATATAGTGTGTGTGTTATGTGTGATACGTGTGGTATATGTATGTGCGTGGTGTATTTGATATGTGTTTGTGGGGTATATGGATGTATGTTGTGTGGTGTGTATGTGTGTGTGCGTGTGATATGTGTGGGGTATATGGATGTGTGTGTGGTGTGTGTGTGTGTGGTGTGTTTGGTATGTGTTTGTGTGGTATATGAATGTGTGTGATGGTGTGTGTGAGTGTGTGACATGTGTTTGTGTGGTATATGTATATGGGGTGTGTGTGTTATGTGTTTGTGTGGTGTATGGATGTGGGTATGTGTGGTGTATGGATGTGTGGTGTGTGTGTCTGTGTGCGTGTTATGTGTGTTTGTGTGGTGTATGGACATGTGGTGTGTGTGTACGTGTGTCTGTTATGTGTGTTTGTGTGGTGTATGGATGTGTGGTGTGTGTGTGATGTGTGCATGTTATATGTGTGTGTATGTGATGTTTATGAGCTGAAGAAAAGAGAACACTCGCTGGAAATGGTCCACTTGGTGCTGGGAGCTGTTTACATCTTGCCCTAGAGCTGCGTGGCGCATGCCTGCAGGCTGCTCTCTAACACAGTCATCTCCATGTGGAGGAGGAGAAGGCAAAAAGCTGGATTCACAGGGTCTAGACTATTTCTGTTGGTCACTGACAACTGACCAAAGACTTTGATTTTCTAAACTTTCCGTTTCCCCATCTGTCCTTCCAACACCCTGATGCTGGGACTCCGTAAGAGGCCCTGTGGCTGCTCTGCTCCGCACACAGCAATTCATACTATTCTGCAACTGTCTATTTAGCCCTTTTACGGGGAGACATTGGAGGGAACCAGGCTCTGGGAAACTATGATAAACAGAAGCCATTCTCCCTCAAGGGATCCTCTGTGCACTGTGATCTTTCTATGTGGGAGGAAAGCAAGGGGTGCTGGGAACTCAGTGACTAATGCTGAGTTCCTGGGGACTCTCCTGACACCCTCACCTCTTGCCAAGATTCTCCCAGCCACCAGGCCAGCGCCCCAGCAGCCTGTAAGCTCATGCTCCCTTCCAACAGCAACCCAAGCAACCGTCACAAGGGCCCACCAAGTTCTTGTCCCAAGGTAGGGCTTGCCCACAGGCTGAGCTGACAAATGACAAGTCTCTCAATACTGATACACCTGATCCTATACTGGCTCCCTCTGTACCCAAGCCCTGGGGTCAATTCTCTGTCTTTAGAGTTCTTTTTCCTTCTTACTCCTTTTCTTCTTTTTTTCTTTTCTTTTTTAACATTTTAGCCTATGTATTTCAGGAGTCAGTTTGCTCCTTCTGTCATGTGAGTTCCAGGGATGAAATTCACGTCACCAGACTCAGCAGCAAGTGTTTTTCAGCTATGGAGACATCTCACGAGCTCATCCCTCCTAGTCTTAAGTGTCTGGGTCCCCACAAGTGGTCAAGTAGGTCCTCCTCTGGTCTCAGATCCCTGGCTCCACGGATTTGCCCCGTGACCTTGGACAAAGTCCAAGCTTAACCTTTCCGACTCTAGAATCTTCTCCTGCAATGGAGGCAGTGATGATCTCGGGTGGGTTGTTGTTGGGATAATTAAACAGGGCTCCTGAATCCCAACTACAACTGTCACTCACCCACTCCCCTCTCTGCACGCCATCTCTGGTGGCACCCTTTCCTCTGCATTTCCACCAGCCCAGCTTGGTCTACACAGTCACTTTCCCAGGCCTCTTGCAGCTTCAAGTAGCTGTATTTAGAACTGTCATAGATGCCATGCGCCTAGCCCCAACAGAGGCTATCACAGTACCCCCAGGACTGATGGCAAAGCTCAGATTCCCTGATCCAACACTCAAGCCCCTTTGCCCTCTGCTGCAGCCAATGCTCCTCAATGTAATGAACTTGCCATGACTTCTCCTGGTTCTCAGCACAACCTTCAAGATGTGCCCCTCTCGCTGAAGCATCCAGACTCGGGCTCCTCCTCAATATCTGGACTAAGGACCACATCCAGTTTGTTGTGCCAGCCCCACACCTTCCAGAAGGAGCAGCCCCCTCCTCCCTGTGTGTTCACGGTGTTATAGTACTGAGAGGCCAAGGGATCTCAGAGGTCACACCTCCTTTTCAGCATCCCCAAACAAAAATTTGTAGGGTAGCTTTCATGGATGACCATTACCCACAAAGACATGCATTTCATTCCACCTGAAAAGAGGCCATGAACCTGGCTCCTCAAACTAAACTTTGACTTCACATGGGACAAACTGTCCTGGCTGCACACCCCTGTGTCTGCGCCATTGAAAAGAGACTATTTTATACGTACTGGCTTCTTCCAGAGTTAAGGGACTCATCACCTTATGTGCCAATCAGGTTCTTCCTCCTTACCTGTCACCTCTGTGGTCATTCACTCGTTGACACTTTCTGCCTGCTAAGGTCAAAGGCTAATGCTGTGGAGATTCCTGATTTCCTTCACTGAGGCAAACAGGGCAGATTCCCCCGGGCACTCTGTAGTTAGTGGCTAGACATACCGGTTCAGAGACTCACCCACAATCAAGGGTAGAAGTCACTATATTCTGGTACACCATGGTGTGGTACACCTGTGTGCACACGCGTGCACACACACATACACACACCACATACACACCTGTGCCAGAGGCAGCACAGGTCCACTGAGTCACACAGCACAAGTGGGAATCAGGAGGAAGCCAAGTCACAAGGGCCACCCATTCTCTGACCTGGCTTTCTGTTCTGGAATCAATTTCTCTCTCTCTCTCTCTCTCTCTCTCTCTCTCTCTCTCTCTCTCTCTCTCTCTCTCTCTCTCTCTCTTCTCTCTCCCTCCGTAACTCCCTCTCCCCCTCCCTCCCTCCCTCTTCCCCTCCCTCCCTCCCTCCCTCCCTCTCTTTCTTCCACGTGGGGTAGCAGACTCAACCACTGTGCCAGCCCACGAGGGCTCCCAGCACCTCCTCCGCCCTTCCCAGTCAGCCAGCAGTGTGAGTTTCTAGTCACTTTACCACTATAAGCCTCAGTTTCCTCTATAAAACAGAGTCTGGGTGTGACTAGAGGGTCGCGGGGCGGGGAAGCGGGGTGCGGGGAAGCGGGGTGCGGGGAGGTGACTTCTTTCTAAACCCTGGTGCTCCAGGCTCCTATAGTCCCTCTTAGAGTGCAGGGCAGAGAGCCTAAAGGAGCAGGACCAGTCCTGGGGAAGTCAAGGCTGAGCTGCCTGTCCCTGGAGTATGCCGCCCAGGCCAGCCTCTCCCATGATTTCCATGTGCTTCGCTGTACTGCAGGAAGTTCGGCCTCCGGACCCAACAGAGAGGCTGGGGCGAGGCCTCCCAAGATCTTCCTAAAATTACCTGGCGGGAAGTCCAGTGCAGCTGTCCGAGCTGTCCCCCGTCTTCTGGGTTCACAGTTGTCAGGAATTCGCCCGGCCAGCCCGACCTGTTCCACTGTCCCCGCCCCCCACCCTGCTGCGCGTCCGGTCCCCCTCCAGCAGCACCCCCTCTGAGATTTCCACTACCTACACGGGGTTGTGGGGTCCCAGCCCAGAAAAGCAACACGCGGCTGCCACTGCCTGAAGCCTAGGTGGTGAAGGCGGGGCCACTGCTGACAGTGTGGAGCCCGGTGCTTCCTGTGCCCTCCCTCCGCTGGTCCTTCCAGGGCCCTTGCTCAAGGAGCTAGGAGGTTCTGTCTCCAGAGCCCCTCAGGGCACTATAAAAGACAGGCTTCACTCTGGGCTTTGTGGACCCACGAGAGAGAACGCATTCACCGCTGAAAACCCAGCTCCAGCTGCTCAGTCTGCACATAGAAACCGAAAAGGATTTTGTTCCTGATGCTTGTCTGACCTTTCTTATGTATTCGACGGTGGGCTAGAATACTTGCATTATGAAAGCCCATGCAACACGTGCTTTTTAACAAAGTACCCTATAACTCTTCGAAGGCTTCCATGCTAAAGGATGCCCCCCTCAACCTGGTCCATAAGGTCCCCTGCATTTTCCCAAGCCATATTCATCTTCCAGCTCCATCCTGGGGAACCTCAGCTCAGCATGAGGCATACTACCTATTGCAAACACCAGAGGCCTCTGTCTTTGCTCAGAATATGCCTCTTCTTCCTTCTCTTCCTGTTGGAACCCTACTCACCCAGGGTCCCTGAAATGTCAGCCTGGGGACCCTTCCCCAGACACTACCTCTCAGCAGAAGGCCTAGTCCTTTCTGGGTGTTCTCCTCTGGTAAGTTTATATTAGTACCCCTGTCCTACATACATATAAGCACACTCTAGTCTCAGATCAGAAATAGACAGAAACCCACACTATTGGCTCAAATTACCACAATCCATCCTTTCTTCTTGCTGCTAGCCAGCGGCTAGCTCACCATCTCCTATTTCAGGAGTTTCAGAAGTGACCAGCGTCCTCTCACCCCTTCCTTTGCCTTCCCTGGAGTTCCCTTCTCTGTGCTCTCGCTTTCCCCTTCATGCCCTGGAGTATGCCTGCTTGTGTTGGCCCCTAGTGTTGGGATGGGACAATACGACACGTGAGCTTGAGGGCTGGCTAGGTAGGTAGGAAACCTGGGTCTCTAGGTTGTGCCAAATGGAGAGCTCACCCTTCTTTATCAGCTACATCTAGAACAGAGACCCTTCCTTCACCAGAACCCAAGGCAAGAAGAGACTGCAGAACTCATCTAACACAAAACCATCTCATTCCCATTCTATAGAGAAGAAAACTGAGGCCAGAGACATCAAGTTAGAGGCACCTAAGGTCATGGGCATAGTCATCCTTGTGATTATCACCTCTTTCTTCGTAGGCTTGGGTTGCCTTCCACGCCTACAGCCATCCCACAGGGTGGCAGTTATTCGCCTCTCACAGCTTTGCCAGTTATTAATTGGTTAAGATGCCAGCAGTCAAGAGCACAGACTGAAGCCCACAGATGTAAACTCCATCTTGGCAACTACAGCCTTGGCGAGTTATTGAGCCTCTTGTCAGTGGATGGCTAACCGTTTCTCCATCATGGACATTCTAACCTTATACCTAAGGCCCAGGGAACATCGCTGAAGGGAAGGGGGGATTGGGAGAAGCAGAGAACCAGGGTGTGTGTCGCAAGATAGCGTCTTCTCTACATGACAGAACTCTGCACCCATGCAGTCTTAACAGCATGGTCAACCAAACAAGACTGCTCAGTGACATCAGTTGACATCCTAACATGGATGTAGGAAATCTCACAAGGCCCTACCTCTAGGTAAAGAGCTACAGGCAATTAATGGCTGTAGAGATGGGGAAAATGAGTCTTCTTCAAGGTCAAGCTTCCTGATAAGTTATCCAGCACCAACTGATCAGTCACATGAACACATGTGACACATGAACATGTAAACAACACTAAATAAACTCAGCAGGCTGTATTTATATGTACATTGTGTGTATGGACACGTGCATGTGTACAATAATAATCAAAGAGGAGGGGGTCAGAGTTGAGAGGGAGTTGGAGGACACGAGAGGAGTTGGAAGAGGGAGCATGCGAGGCGGAGATGATATATAGTCCTCATGCACAAAATCCTAAAAATAAAAACAAAGCAAATACGGGGCGGGGTGTTTTAGGAGTCCTCACACATGTGCTTTTTAAGAGGGTTTAGAATGGTAGCTGGCATGTAAGAAAATGACCAGTTCTCCTTTCTTACCAATGACTTTGATCACTGTCAGTCCTCACCGCCCAGGCGGAATAACAGGCTTGGACTGGCTGGGACTAGTCGCTGCCAGCTAGGGCTCCAGGATCATGTTCACTTTCTCTACCAATTAAAAAACTAACAGTCAAAATAAGACTCCTTGGGGAACTTGGAGTCCCTTCTTAGGGTCTCATCTCTAGGAGAACTTCTAAGCGATGTAAACGGAAACCTGAGGGTGGTTTATCACAGCGCAATAGGAAAACTCCAGGGCAGGCAAGCTGCAAATGCCACAGCTTCCCAGAGGAAGGAAACAGAAGGTAGCTGCCATAGCGGTCCGCTACATGGCAGCAGAAAGTCCATGGCAGGGTGGGGGGCAGCTTTAGAAGATGAGAAAAAAAGGCCCAAAGCATTAATTGGGGAGCTAAAAGCAGCCCCAGGCTCTGCCAGAAGCTGAAGGAAAAACACAGAAGAGAAGAAAAACAAATAATTGATCCTCAAAAGGTAGGTAGGCTGACCCAGCCAAATGAACTTCAAGCCTGCTTAGCTGGTAGGGACTTCTCTGGGGGATGGGAATTCTGGAAAGGAAAAATACATTATCTTATGGCGAACTCACTTCCTATGTATGGTCTCCTAAACAGGTCCCTGACTTAGCCCATCGCATTAGCCTTTAAGGGAGGAGACCAGAGATGTGTGGCCACCTAAAAGTGGATTACATTCTTTACACACAATAGGGAACTGCTCTCACCAGTGGTGATTTTCTCACCCAATCCCACATGTTCCTGTCTCTGACATTGTTCTGCTTCCTGTCCCCATGGTCCTGTGTCTAATGACATTCTGTTCAATGACAGAAAAATGACTGCTGTTTGGGGATGCTCGTCCAGCCCAGCTAATGGACACTTCAGGACAAAACACTAACTGTGCCTTTATGGTGGTGCTTAGAGTTGCAGACACTAATTCCTTCCTAGCACTGTCTGGAACCAGCCTGAGAATGCACTGGAGGTCAGCTGCTGCTCAGAACCAGCCTGAGAATACGCTGAAGGTCAGCTGGTGCACTGCAGACTCTTCCCACAGCCAAGACGATATGGAGGGAAAATGGTTCTTCTGTGTATAGACAGGAAACTGAGGCACAGCAGGGTTGGCCCTAAGCTGTGCATCCAGCCTTGAATGCAAGATAAGATCCCTGAATCCTCATTCTGCAAGATGATATGGCCTTCATGATCCAACTTCAACCTTTTTTATATACTAGGCATCTAGTAGGTGGCAAATAAGGCCTAAGCAAGGCCAGCTTTATTGGAATGTGACCTATGGACGCATATGTAGAGCCTGTAATTAGAAGGACTTGATGCTAGGTTTAATTCTCTGTCATCACATTCTTGGATGATCTTAATTGTTTCCAAACAGGCCCTGATTCTTATTCCACACTGGACCATGCAAATTAGACATCTGGGTCTGGAGGTGGCCTTCTCCTTAGGACCACTTGGCATTGCAGAAGTCTGCCACAGGGCTGACCAGGGCAGTGTGGTGTGGCAGAGACCATGGAGAGACAAGGGGTGTGGAATAAGGAGAGGGACTTAGCCATGTAAGACTTACCCAGGCAATGCTATCCAGTTACATAACCTCCCCAGCTGCTAGCCAGCCACCTATACTCCCTCTGTGTTGGAAGAACAACCTGAGTTCTGGTACAGGGGGAGACTGTAATCCTAAACAGCAGCAAAATCCCAAGAGCTTTGTAGCCCACTACCAGGTCTTGACTACAATAAGAATACCCAGAAAATCTCTCCTCCTGAAGCTCTACTCTTTCCATGTGTCTCTTACCCGGACTTCCTTGCTCCTCCAAACTCCTGTTGGCCTTTTGTTGTCTCTGCCCGCCTAACCCCGGCCAACTTCAGGAAAAGGACATAGAAAGTCATCCATGCTGAAAAGCAAGTGACAGACAAAATCAGTGGGCTATTTATGCAAAGGACATGTGGGTGTTTGAGAATGGATTTGCATCCTGCTGGCCTACATGCGTGACATCTAGCAGGCATTGAGACATGACGGTTAAGTGAGTGCAGAACGGGTAAATGCATATGGCAAGTCCTGGGAGTCTAAAGGTCAGCTAAGAACAGAAGCTTTGTTGTTGGTGGTGTGTCTTCACTTTGGTTTCATGGGGTACTGGAAGATGAAAACCATGGAGAGGCTCTCAGATGTTCATAGGCCGAGGTTAGGGATCTGGTGCAGCAAGAAGGGATGGAGAAGGAGCAGAAGTCCATGACCCAAGTTCACGAAGAGCACAGGTGAGGTGGGGGAGCCCTAGGGTCTCAGAAACTGGGTGGAAAATGATGATGGATGAGCAGAGAGAACCAGGTAGATGGAAGTCCTGAATAACGATTCCTGTCTTCGGGATACAGGGAACTAGGCATTAGGAAGGGGTTCTGTGTGGATTATCAGAGTAAGTGACATTTAAACACTTGTAGTATATGCTGTTTCCCCTCTGGAGCTTGGGAAGGTGTGTCTTAGTCTGGTTGTGGTGTGCTGTTTTTGTTGCTGCTATATCAAAATACCTAAGGCTGGGTGCATTGTCCAGAAAAGTGGCTTACTGGTTCACAGGGTTAGAGGTTCCAAGAACCTGCTTAGCTCTGTGAGAGCCTCCCAAATACAAAGCAATACGGTGGAAGGCATGATGATGAAAGCATGTGTGAGAGGAAAAATGAAGAGGCCAGGCACGTTCTCTTTTAAACAACCATCTGTCTAGGAAACAAACTGTGGTCTGGTGTGAGAACTTCTCATTTCTCCAGCAGAGGCTCTCCCAGTGGGTGACCTAGCACCCTTTCACCAGGCTGGCTCGTAAAGGTTTCACAGTCTCGCAACATCACCACACAGGATCAACCTTCTAGCACATGAGCCTTCAGAGACACAGCTGAACCATGTCCAAACCACAGAGGAGCTACTCTACGGGAGGGGGATATTGATGGTGTGCGTGGGCTTGAAAAGCAAAGGAACTCCTCTACGGACCTGTGCTAACCTCTGTCTGAGTCTCCTTTCAGCTTCCAAGCAATTTTCTTTCTGGCATCTCTGGCTTGGATTTTCTCACTCAGTTCCTATTTCTTGGTCCTTCCAAGGGAAGAGCAGAAAGCCGGGCTGTCCCAGAACAGAAATTCCTCTGAGGTCCCTTCCCCTTATCACAAGTGACTACAATTGTTTTTCCCACCAGGTGGAGGCCAAAGAAAACAAGCAGATCTTTCAATATTGACTCTCCTGGCTCCATGCAGAGGCACAGCTCCACTTCCAGAGCCTCACGGTAAAGGTCATGTCTAACAGCTGCTGAAAGCTATGGGCTGGCCAGCTCTGCCAGAATGAACAGACTCCAGGAGACAACCCTATATTCATATCTTCTATTTTTCTCCACCATGGACATGGTGGGATTGGTTGGGAATAAACCATTTTGTACGGAATTATGAGAGGAAATCGGGCTAGATGCTCGTCACTATTCTGAAGAAATGAGATGAGAATTGAGGCCTCCTTGAAGATCTTTCTCAGGCATGGCCTTCCTTTATGGGCATCTCAAACCTGGACTCCTCCAAAAGCCAGACAAGTAAGACATGGTCAGTGGTTTTCTCCTTTGCAGCCAGCAGCCAGAGCGTCCTGTCACTCAGATGGAGCTGGGGAATTATATCTTAGTGAGGGTTTCTATTGCTGTGAAGAGACACCATGACCTCAACAACTCTTATAAGGAAAACATTTCATTGGGGTGGCTCACTTACAATCTCAGAGGTTCCATCCATTATCATGGCAGGGAGCATGGCGGTATGCAGACACACATGGTGCTGGCTACATCTTGATGAGAAGGCAACAGGAAGTGGTCTGTGACACTGGGAGTAGCTTGAGCATAGGAGACCTCAAAGCCCACTCCCACATTAACACACTTCCTCCACAAGGCCAAACCTACTCCAACAATGCCATACCTAATAGTGCCACTCCCCTCGGGGGCCATTTTCTTTGAATCACAACAATTTACAAAATCTAACAGGAATCACAGAGCCAATCCTGTACAACACAGAAGAGGTGATAGCCCTGAGAGACTTGACCAATAAACCCCAGCCTGTGAATGACAATGCCAGGATACATGGCTTCTACTATGGTTTTGATATGGTATGTCCCAAGAAGGTTCACATGTTCAGGGCTTGCTCCCCACCTGGTGATATCTTGCCAGGTTTTGTAAAGTTTAGGAGATACAAGCCCAAGGGTAGGAAGTAGGTCACTGGGGGTAGCTTATCACTGGCTCCTTTCTATAGCTCTGTCTCCACTTCTCTGCCTTCAGGTGAATGTCGCCATGATCTCACTCATCATGAATGAGCCTAGAATTCACAGAGGCATTCTATGGACTAAAACCTCAGAAACTATAACCAAACCAAACCTCCCCTCCCCTTAAA
This sequence comes from Ondatra zibethicus, assembly GCA_004026605.1. NCBI lineage: Eukaryota > Metazoa > Chordata > Mammalia > Rodentia > Cricetidae > Ondatra > Ondatra zibethicus. The sequence goes on along the minus strand of PVIU01003345.1, from coordinate 15,471 downwards.
TTGTTTATGTCAGGTAACTGCCACAGTTATGAGGAGTCTGACTAATACAATTTTCTCCCATCTCCACCCCAAAGCAGTGCTATCTGTGTGAGAACTGTCTGACATGGATTCTTCTTTCTCTACCACAACATTATGAATCCCGTATTTCTGAAGGATGGGAAGGTGTGTGTGTGTGTGTGTGTGTGTGTGTGTGTGTGTGTGTGTGTGTAAAATCGTGGTGTCCTCTAAAGAAACCATATCTGCTAATAAACAAAGCATAGCCCTAGGATTCACAGTGCACTGCCACAGAAGTGAAGGAGAGCGGAGACAGAGCTATAGTGAAAACTAGGACTCATCTATAGCAGCGCACTGTTCACAGAATGTTTGAGAAGGACAAGTGCACACAATGTCAACTAATTTTGCTTTCTTGTGCATGCACATATATTTATATAAAACCCAAAATCCAGGGCTGGGGAAATGGGTCAGCAATTAAGAGTACTTTCTCTTCCAGATGACCCAGGTTTAACGCCCAGTACTCACATCAGGTAGAACCAACATTCTCTTCTAGTCACTAGGGGCACCTGCATGCATGTGGTGCACATAAACTCATTCTCTCTCTCTCTCTCTCTCTCTCTCTCTCTCTCTCTCTCTCTCTCACACACACACACACACACACACACACCCACACACACCCACACACACACACACACACTAAATAAACAAATGAATCCCAGAAAAAGTACAAGACTCTTAAATCCAGCCCTACCTAATTCTCTGACTTATCATGCAATAAATAGGGACACAAGAATTACAGCAAGCAGAAGGTGATATATGTCACAGAATGTCTTCAGACATAGAGTCTGGTGGGACCAACCAATTCCCCAAAGACATGAAGATGAAGAAACACTGCTGGCAATGGCATTATGGAACATCCCCAAATTGTTTAATATCGCTCCCATTAAGTCAGGGAACATCAGCAGCTTTAAGAGCATGCTTTTGGTTTTGATAAAAGAAAGCAAGAACTGGCCCTTCTAAACTGGTACACTCAGCTGATAATAGATTTTAGGCATCAAAAATTATCCTGTCTAACAACTTGGAGTTAAAAAAGATAAAATACAAAATAATTGATCTATTTAGAAAATCTATGGCTATCTTTTGATCCATTAGAATACAAAAATAATCAGAACAACATCTGCTTGATATTATTTCTAGGACAAACAATTGAGACACTGCAAAATAGCTAAGTAAATAGAAAACATCAGCATTAGGGACAGAATTTTACAGCCTGCAGAAATGAGTCCTCCTGAGCCCGGTGAGCTTCCTCTGCAATGCGTTCATCTTCATGGCTCACAGCTGTCTTTCCTCCACACAACCACAGCTTAGACTTTCATCTCCTCACTTCGACTATGGCCTTGGCCTTCTACTTTGGCTCTCTCCTCTACCCCAACCCTCCAGCCTAAGTATAGCTACCAAATGAGGAGACTGAAAAGCCCAGCCCTAGATGTGCCTCTCGCCAGAATAACAACAAACATCTTTCCTTGGATATAGCTTCTGTGTTTGCAAGATGAGACTCAAAATCCTTAGGTTGGTCTTCACAGCCCTCAAGAACCTTCCCATGTGAGCTTCTCACTGCTCTGTCACAACCAGGCTGTATAGAGTCCAGCATCGTTTTCCAGTAGCAATGCCAATGCCTTGCTAACTCGGTTTTCTAAAGGGACCTCCTTGCCACAGCTACCCAAAGCCTAATAGTAGATGCAGCTCTGCTCTTGCCTGCTGCAGGAAGAGAGAAGATATTCCTAGGCTCTCACCACCAGAGGAGCTTGCCTCATCCCAGTCCTGACCAAGACATGATCATACCCACTACACATTCAAGCTGTCCACTGGGTTGCTATGGCATGGGAGGGGGTTGAGAGATAGTGGGTGTTTAAAATGTTTTGTAAAGATCGTGTGTGTGTGTGTGTGTGTGTGTGTGTGTGTGTGTGTGTGTGTGTACCGGGGTGGGGGGGGAGGGTCACGTGCCACAGTATGTGTGTGGAAGTCTGAGAGGAGTTGGTGAGCTTGCTTCTTCCCTTCTACCTTTCTTTTTTTTTTTTGGTTCTGGGCATCAAATTCAGGTTATCAGGTTTACTGGGCAAGCACCTCTACCCACTAGTTCTTTCTCTAGCCTGATAGGTAGAGATTTAATAAGTATTTAGCTTTAAATAATCCAGGAAGTTTCTTCATCTTCCTCATTCATAAAATCTCACTAAGGCAGGGCACAGCTATCTGTTAAGATTGTGGTGAAAAGCAAATGAGACATGCCACATAAAAAAAGAACTTGTCCAATGTCTGCTTCACGGTCACTGGAGGAGGGAAAATGCAGAGGTCAGGGAAGGGCACAAAAGAATGAAAGAAAGGAACAACAAGCAAGCTCTCTCTTCCTTCTACCAGAACCATAGGCTCCTTGCCTCACATTAGGAGGAACCTGCCCATATTATCTTCCTTGAGCACAAAATTTGGGTAGAAATGATCCCAGGACCCTGGAAAAATGTAGGAGCAATAAATTTTCCAAATATTTATTATATTTGGTGTGTGTGTGTGTGCACGTGCGCACATGCACGCATATGTGTAGTCGCCTATAAAGACCAGAAGAGAGCACTATCTTCTGGAGCTGGAGTTACAGGGAGCTGTGAGCCTGTCATGTGAATGCCAAGAAAATTCTGGTCCTCTGAAAGAGCTGCAGGCCCACTGAGGTATTTCTCCAGTCCCGGGTTAATTTGGGGCTCCACTGTGTAGAGTCATTAGCTGACTCTGAGCTGTACTAGACATTAACATTTTCAAGATGGAAGGAAAAGCAGAAAGTTCCTGTCCCGGAGAGAGTAAACTGGGGAGGGAGAGCTGTAGTCGATAGAGTCCAGACTAGAAAGTGTTCAGTCCTGTGCCCCTCCCCCACACCCTTCTCTAGGTCAGCCAACTGAGCTCAGAGAGCAGCTTCTGGTATCAGAGAGTTGAGAGGTTAATACACTGCTTTCTCAAAGGTGACGACAATGCTTGTTCAGATCTGCCAAGGCAATCATGCCGTTCTAGAAATTGACTGGTGGCAGGCAAAAAGCTGAGATGTGTTTGCTCATGAGAGCTTCTGTACTTAGAGGGAAGCAGTGTGAATCTGTGGTAACCACAGCCCTTCCCCATTCCTCTCTCCAGCTCTGTGCTCTGACAGTTCCGTCAGGACAAGGCAGGTCAGCAAAGCCTTGGGCCACCAGTAGACACCCTCACGTGATCCAGAGTAGTACTAGCTTAAGAGATGATCTCAGAAGCAAGGGTACAGACAGAGTGGTGGCTCCCCTAGTCAGAAATTGCACAGCAATCCCTGGCCAGGTGACTGGTAGGCATTTAGCAGGGTATTCCAGAAAGTGAAGCATCCCTGGGGAGACTGCTAAAACCCTGGGGTGTCACGGGCTAGCCAAAGGTTGTGTGCATCTATTATCAGACAGGAACAGCCTAAGCACCCTAGCCAGGGGATGACCACCCATGTGCAGGAGCTTAGAGATGCCAGAGGAAAACTAGAACAAGGGCAGCCTTGGGTTAGGGGTCTGCAATCTAGATGGTTTCTGTAAGTCACTTACAGATCTATCAACAGGGACTGGGAGTCTCTCTTGAAAAGCCTCTAGGCAGGCAAGAGGTGACATTAGATTTTCAGAATTAAAAATAAAAATACACAGTCAAAAATCAAGCATCAGAGTGTTGCATGACACTATTTCCCCTGGGGAATCTTCTCACCCAGACATAGAGCCTCTACACCAGGAAGACCATCTTCATGAACCAATCAATGTTTTGTTGGGGTTACTTGTATAAGAATGAGTGAAGGGTGACTTAGAAGAACAAATTGTTATGCCCGAACTCTGGAACCTGAATCACCACCACAGGACTGACTCCAGTGCAAAAACAAAGTCTTTATTCGCAAGTTAACTCAGGGTCCCTCCCTTCGTGCATCAGTGACAAAGACAGCAGCAGCCCCAGGAACAGCACAGGAGAGACCCATAGCAGATCCATAGCTCAGGGAATTCCGAGCCTCAGAGCTTGTGATTGTCTGCCCCCTAGTGGTGCGAGGGGGAATTCCAGACTTCCAGATTTGGGATTGGCTGCCCTCCCATGAAGGTAATCTCCAACTGTCATTAACTAACTGCCTGAGACTCTAATTGGCCTGTTTTCCCTGCTCAGGGATTGGCTGGTTTCAATTTAAGGGCAAAAATGGCTCCAGTTCTGGGGCCAATCTGTGTTTCTTTTTCTGGTTCTTTCTACCTTTTTACCTAATCTTGGAGCCAATATCTTTGGTATGCCCTGAATCTAGGGACTTAGTGCCTTCTTTTAGTCCTAGTTTCAGGGTCAGAGGGGGGTTTCTCTGGCTCTAGGTTTGGGACAACCTGGCTCTGGTCCTGTTTTCAGGGTGTGTTTCCTCCCCTGACTCTAAACCGGAGCCAGGCTGCTTGAGGGTTGCGCTAGGGCTATGGACTCACTGAATCTCTGGGGGCCTGGGCCTCTCAAAATGTCTCAAAGATACTACATCATCAAAAGCCCACATTAGCATGGTGACTGCTCATGCAACAAGAAACTGGAGCATCACGCCCAGCCAGCAGGCAGATCAGCAGGTTGGAGAGCAGCCTTTCTAGGTAGCTCCATTGGCTGGAATTCCTCCCACTGATTTTCCGTTCCTCTCGGAAGTTTGGTTTATCTGAAAAGTGGCTTTCACGACTCCTTTCTGCTTCTATAAGCTTGGAGGGGAAGGAAACTTAGTGAATCTGGTCAGTTTCAGGAACTTGCCACAGCCTTCCAATTGTTTACTTCTTGAATTTAACAAGCTTCCTTATAAGATGGAATGTTTTAGCTCCCCTTTGAACATCCAATGTCTTCATGAACTTTACTTCAAGATGGAGGGTTTATCTCAGAGGGAATTGCTCCACAAAATAGACACATCCACTAACGCATATTGCTGAGGCAGAAGACTGCGGTTTCAGCCAAACAGGACACCGTTGCCACTCAAGAGAAAGTGTAACTCCACAGTGGCTTTAATGTGCAATACACAGTTTCAGAGAGCAAGTCAGGCAAAGAGAGAAGATACAACTGTGTTTAGGAGGAAAACACATCCAACAGGAACCATCTCTGGATGTCACTAGATGTTGGGGTAGCAGGTAACGTCTGGAAAGCATCTATTGTAAATATGCCCAAGAGCTAACAGAAACTCTACTTAAAACTGTAGGGAGAGTATAAAACAGTGAGTAAGAATTCAATAAAAAAAAATGGAAACCATACAAATGGATCAGTTCCAAAACCAGGGTGTGGAAATGTGGCGCTTGTTTTCAAACTAGTAAAAAAAAAAAAATACTGGTCAATCAAGATTTTATATCCAGCCAAATGATCCTTCATAATGAAGACAAAGTAAAGACATTTCCAGGTGACCAAAGACTGAACAGGTGATTTCCCAGAAGATTTAAATATATACATTTGCTCATTTCCTCCACAGCACCTGTGTCCTGCTAGCCCTTTCTCAGGTCCCTCCCCACCCCAATCGTCCTTCTTTAACTTCCTTGTTTCAGAGATTACTCCAGGTTATATTTTCACATCCATTCAGCAGCTGAAGGACATTTAGATTGTTTCCATTTCCTAGATGTCCTAGTTAGTCTTTTGTTTGTTTGTCAAGCTGATGCAAGTCAGAGTTATATTGTAAGAGGGAACATCAATTGAGAACAGTCTTACATAAACTGGCCTGTAGACGAGCCTATGGGGCATCTTCTCTATTAATAATTGATATGAGGGGGCCTAGACTCTAGTGAGCAGTGCCACTTCTGGTCAACTGGATTGTGTAAGAATGGAGAGTGAGAAGCCATAGGGACCAAACCTACTGGTTCTCCACAACCATGTTCTCCACAGCCTCTACTTCACTCCCGGCCCTGACTTCCGTAGTGATGAACTGTATTTGAGGCATGCAAACTAAAATAAATCCTTTCCTCTCCAACTCACTTTTGATCATGGTCTTTATCACAGCAATAGAAAGCAAACTCAAGTACCATTCAAGAATATATCTTTTCTTCCTTTCCATTTTATGTGTATGGGTGCTTTGTCTGCATGTGTGCCTATGTAGCTTACGCATGTAGTGCCTGTGGGGACCAGAAGGGGGCACTGGATCTTCAGAACTGGAGTTACAAATGGTTGTGAGCTGCCATGTGGGTGCTGAGAACCAAGCTTGGGTCCTCTGGAAGAGCAGCCAGTGCTCTTAAGCCCTGAGCCATCTCTCCAGCATCACTGTTCACATTTTTATTCTGGTTCCCTTCATGAGTGAACTTATTCACAGGTTCTTTAGGCTTATACCTCAGGAGTCCTTAGGGTGACTGGGCACATTTGGCATGGGCACCAGGTAGTTGTAGGGTACATCCTAGTGACCATGGCAGCATACTTGGTGTAAGGGCTGTGTGAGGGCAGAATTACCACAAGGCTGCACACAGTGATGGACGAGGCCAGCACCAGTTCCTTTGTCCAGGCACCCTTGAGGAAGGTGGGGTCTCCTAGCCATCAGAGTCACACCCTAAATATTTTGCATTGAACAATTGATATGCTAACACAGGACAGAAAACAGGATCACACAAAACCATCAGTGTGAACCAGAGAAGGCAGAAAGGTATGGGGGGGACTAGGAGAGAGACATTGAACAGATGAACAAAATAGGGTACAGTTGTACTTGCGGTTGAGGTTGGAGTTGATCTGATTTTAAATGTAAATGGTCTAGATATATAAATAACAAGAGATTGTCACAATGAGGGGAGAGAGAGAGAGAGAGAGAGAGAGAGAGAGAGAGAAAGGAGACCTTACTAAATCTATAAAAAAAAAACCTGAAGTTAAAGACACAGATAGATTAAAGGCTAAAGAGATACCTCACTAAACAAAAGAAAAGTGCAGTAATTATACTGATTTCAGACAAAGTGAACCACGGGATATGAAAGATTAACAGGGCAGCGTATGGTGGTGATAAAATGAAGGGATTATTCGGTCCCTGCTGTGTGCAGTTGACATCAGAGTGTCAAAATAGGTGAGGCCCAGACTGATAGAACTAAAAGGAGAAATAAACACACTCCCTGTTGTAGCCACAGATGTCAGCACCCATCCTTCAGTGATGGAGATCCAGCAAGCAGAAAATCAATACGGATATAGCGAGCTGAATAGCTCCATTAATCAACTGAGTCTAATTGACATTTATAGACTATTTCATCCAGTAACAGTAAAATGTCCATTATTTTTGAGCTCCAATGGAGCCCTCTCTCCACAACAGAATACATTCTAGGCCTGTAAACAAACCATAGCAAATTTAAAAGAATGAAAAATCATACCAAAGTATGCTCTTACCACAATGGCATCAAATTAGAAATCAATAACGGGGTAAAAGCTGGAAACATTCCAAACGGATGAAGAAGAAACACAGAGAGAGAAGAAAATGCAAATATTTTAATTAAATTAAAATTAAATGCAGCTTTATCAAAATTTGAAGGATGCAGTGAAAGAAATCAATAGTGGGGAGATTTACCACACTGCATGGGTGATTTGAGGAAAAAGAAACACCTAAGCCCGCAGTCTGTGTACCCACCATAAGAAACTAGGAAAGGGGAAGGAAAATTAAGTGCAAAGTCAGAGCTTCATAAATTAAGATGCAAGGTTCATAGATGAGATGACATCACATGATTAAGACATTAATTTTCACTGAAGTGTGTGGCTGTCTGCTCATGATCTTGTGGGATATTTGTACACTGTGTGAAGATGTATTGCTGTAACTGCTGTAATAAAGCTGAACAGCCAATAACTAGGCAGAAAAAGAATAGGTGGGGCTTCTGGACAGAGAGAGAACTCTGGGAAGAAGAAAGGTGGATTGGCCAGATAGACATAGAGGAAGCAGAATGGGCAGTAAGCAGATGAGGTAATGAGCCACACAGCAAAATATGTATTAAATACTGGGTTAATTAAGCTATAAGAACTAATTAGGAACAAACCCAAGCTAAGGCCAAGCTTTCATAATTAATAGCAAGTCTCTGTGTTGTTACTCGTGACCTGGCAGGCCAAATTTGACTATATGACCTCAGCACTTCAGTAGAGGCAGAAGCATCAGGAGTTCAAGGCCACCCTCCAGGAGACATCAAATCAGAGGCCAGCCTGAGCTACAAGAGAGACCCTGTGTCAAAAACAACAACAATGGCAACAAGCACTCAGTTCTCCCTAAGCTGGTACAAGCAACATCTATCCCATCACCCTTTGTGGCAGAAGGTGACAAGTTGGCCTTAAAATGTTTATGAAGCTACAAACCAATCTGGAACAAGTAAGGCAATTTTGTAAGAGATACAATTGAAGGATGTATGCCCCCAACTTCATAAGCTACTGTAAAGCTTTAATTCCCTAGACACTATGACATATAGGGATGCATGCTCTTAGAACAGAACTGAGAATCCAGATATAAATGTTACACATGAGCAATTGACAGTTCACTGTAGAAAGCATAGTCTCTAACAACAGGGGCCCAGACAGGGATGTCCACGAACTTCCATCTTTCTCTTGCCTTCCACAGTAAAAGTTAGCTCAGAATGGGCTGTAGTCTGAACAAACGGGCTACAGCTGTGACATGCCTAGGAGGAAAATCTTGGTGGAATCTTAGCGAAATCTCTATAAATCCGTAAATAAAAGCCATAAAAATCTCACAAATCCTGATGTATTGCACTTCATTAAATGTAAAAGCTCTGTGCTTCAAAAACAACCCAAATTAAACAAAAAGGTCATAGACTGAGATAAAATATTTACAAAATGTACATGAGGTAGGGGATTTATATCGAGATTCTAAATAGAGGCTTTACGACTTGATGTGACAGATGGCCCGATTAAGACTGAGTGAAAGACTCGAGCAAACACTCTGTCAAAGAAGATAGAAGGGTAATGCACAGACACAGGAGGAGGCGCTCAGTTGTTAGTCGGCATTAGTCATCAGGAGACGCAAGCTCAAGTCGTGTTATACCAGTGCTCACTGCAGAGAGTTACACAGACACATGCGTACAACAATGACGACAACAAACCGATAAGATCACCTTGCATGCAGACATGGAGAAAGCGAAGTGCTGGCATGGTCTTGGCAGAAGTGAATGTGGTTCGAACTTTACAAACCACTTCACTCAGATTTGTGTTATTGTTGCTGTTTGTTTTTCCTTTAAATTAAACGTAGCTCTACAGGAGGTCCAGAAATTTCACTGGGAGAAAATTGTCCAAAAGGAATGAGAATACCTTGTGAGTGAATGTTTGCAACAGCATTATGTATAACAGTCTCAAACTGGAGATAGTGCAAACATCTGGAGAAAGGATAAACCCACAGAATGGATCTGGACATTCAATGCAATGTGATCGGGCAATGTAGAAAGGATGCAGTACTAGTACATGGTGTGAAGCCGATTGACTTCAAACGGTTTGCTTAAAAAGCCAAACTCAAAGGCTCTACAGTGTACATGATTCTGTGTGTGCTCGATGTCCAGAACAGGCACTTTACAGTGATGAATAGCAGATTGCTGATGAGCTGGGAGGGGAGGGGAGGGGGAGGAACAGCAGTTCACCTCGAGAGAGCGCATTTAATGAGCTTTTAGGATGAGAGTGTTACAAAAGTGGATAGTGACCACGGTTGTCCAACTCTACAAATGTATTAGAAGTCATCAAGTTGCTCACTTGCAATAGGTAGATTTTAAGATAGAGCAAACATCTCTCAATCTGCAAAACAGAAGAAAGACTATAACCTATCCAAACCACACCAAGCTACAGCTCCTTATGGTTCCAGAAAATGAATGATCCCTGGAAGATGTGGAAACTTGGAGTGACAAGCTCCACCCCTGATAAACAGATCTGTTGTGACATAAATTCTTCTTTCTCTTCCTGACCTATACCACTCCACTCCGGCCCAAGCTACAGCCAGCCCTGCTCAGGCCATGCCCTTTCCAGCTGTCTACTATTTCTGTGGATACTTCCATTTCCCTGCCAGAATCTCTGGGGCCATGTGCCAGGTTTGCCCAATCCTTTTCAGCATCATTAAAAGGAAATCTCTTTGATGCCAGGAATGGTATAAATCCAACTGAAATCAATTCTTATCTACAATCTTGGCTTTTAACCAAAACAGAGCTAAACATTAGAAACATGTATTTATTGCTTGGGCATCACTAGTCCCCTTTCTCTATCATAAAGAACCATGGTGAAAGAGAACCCTGGATGCTGCAGTGGATACATACAAACTTCTGTCTGATCCCTTGTACATGAGTATGTGTGCATGTGTATGCACATGTGCATGCATGTGGCTGTGTGTGTGTGTGTGTACACGTGCACGTGCGCATATGCACCCATATACATGCACATGCCTATTCCCATAGGCATTGGTGGAAGATAGGAGGTAAAGATGTGGTCATTTGGTGTCTGAGCCATTGAGTTTTACTTGGGTGGCACATCTGTGAAGGAATGAGAGGCTGACATCACCACTTCCTCTGCCAACTTGGTTTGTTGGTTCTCCTAATAGGAAGACACTTCTCTGGGGCTGCAGCTGGCTGCTTCCAAGGGCAGAGCTAAGCAGCCCCCTTTTCTTTCCATTGGAACCAGAGCAGCTAAGTCTTTCGGGGCCACAGAATCCCTCAGCTACCCATTTCATGATTCCGCGGCAGTTTGTTTCTTGATCCTTGATCATTTTACAACTGTGCTGGCTAGCTTTGTCAACTTGACAAAAACTAGAGTCAGTTGAGAGAAGGTAACCTCAACGGGAAAATTGTCCCTACCAAATGGGCCCGTGGACAAGCCTCTGGAGGCATTTTCTCCATCGATGGTTGGAGAGGGAGGGCCAAACTCACTTTGGGTAGTTCCGCTCCTGGGCTGGTGGTCCTGGGAAGTATCAAAAAGCAGGCTGAGCAGTCCCTGGGGAGCAAGCCAGTAACCAGTTCCTCAATGGCCTCTACTTCAGTCCCCGCTTCCAAGTTCCTGCCCTGTTTGAGTTCCTGTCCTGACTTCCTTTGGTGATGCACAGTGATGTGGAAGTGTAAGCCAGACAAACCCTTTCCTCCACAAGATGCTTTTTGTCATGGTGTTTCATCACAGCAGAAGGAGCCCTAATAAGACAGCAGTAGATGTTTATTGGGCTCCTATTAGGTGAAAAAGTCCATCTCAGATGCTGTGGGGATACAAGGATGAAAAAGAAGGACTTTTCCTCACATAACTTACAGTCTAATTAAAGCAGGAGATAGCTAGGTGACATAAACGACCACATTAGTGGGTAACAGTTGACAACCTAAGTATCAAAGAAACTACCAGAGTCTTGAGGAAGGGAACATTCCTTCAAGCTAGAACAATCCAGGAACCCTGGTGGGAAAGTGTCCTTCAAACTGGGGCTCAAGGATGGATAGAATTTTGGTTGGCATAGTTACCAGAGTACAAGGAATGGAGACTGAAGGAAAGCCGTGTGAGTGGAATGGGGCTTTGGAAACGGGAAAGCACAGGACATGTTTGGGAGGAATACAGAATATGCATCTGCCTCTGAGAGACATACATACAAGTCTATACATACAAGTTGGAGTCACATTGTGTAGGACATTGAATGTCAGCTGTGATTTTGAACTTGTCTCTATACAGGCAGGTTAACCTCTCCAGTCGAAAGCCATTTAAATCATGGAGACCAGACCCAGCTCTCTTGACAGACTGCAATCCCTGAGAAGCTACCCAATATGACCACAAGCATATGGGGGCTGTGCTCCATGCCCGTTGGATCTTCTCCAGTCCCAGAACTGCACCATTCAGTGGTCCCTGGAAGGCTATGAACAGAAAATAAACTCTGCCTTTTGTGTCTTGGGTGACCAGAGCTTTGTATGACTCCTGAATAAAAGTTATGGCCTCTTTGAGAATTGCCAGGGGGAGGGTTTGCTTGGAATGGGCTCCTCTGGAGTGTACGAAATGATCACCATTTGTGGCACAGAGCACAGAACCTTCGGGGATTCTGCCTGGGTTTCAAATACCAGGTAGACTGACTGGTCTATGTTACCCACACAATGACGGGAGACAGGAGGTATGCACCATAGTCTTAAAACGGTGTGACTTTTGTTACTCTCCAAATGAAGAGTCTCAAGTGGTCCCCACAGAGGAACAGGGAGAGCCCAGGCATACTCTGAGATGAGTTGAAGAACTCTGACAAAATTTTGCACTCTCCACCTGCTTTCCCTTCCCAGGGTGGCTCTCTCGACTCCTAGTGCTGGCTGGTGCAATGACACAGAGCACTTGTTCAGGTTGAAGTCCTGTAGTAGGTGCAGAGGGGACAAAGAGGGAGGGCTTGCAGACAGCGACACTGGGCTGCCTTTCCAGGTCAGCCGAGTGTGGGAGGAGGCTAACAGAGCAGTGGAAAGTAAGGGACAAGCAGGAGCTGCAGTGGAACAGGGGCCTGGAGTCAGAGTCGAGGGTGAGGACAAATGAAACCCACTACCAGAATGCAGACAACATATGAGGTTCAGATGCAGTGCCATTTGGTGGAATTGATTGGCCAAGTCTGCCTTGAATGCTCTTGAGATCAGGCACTGGGTAAGCTATAATTACCAGGGGCTTTCCCCCCCACTCAGGTGAATGAATCATGTGATCTTTGAAGGCCTCTCTGCCTCAACTGTATTCTACTTTGATTTAGTAAATCTTACTACCTGGACTCTCAGCATGTTAAAGATTCGAGAAAAAAAAGTCTAAGTGATTGGGGGGAAATTTCTAAATATTCTGAAGACAAAAGGACTTAATGTTAGAAAAATGAAAAATATATATTTTATACAGAAACTTGGTATGTTAAAATATATTACAACTTTCCAGAATTTTCTTTGATTATATTAGAAGGAAAATATTTCTTGAGACAAATAGTCCAAAACGGAAATGGAGAGAGGAACTAAACTCGAAAATAATATATTTAGGAGTTTACCCAACCCCTTCCCTCCACGAATCCTTCCTAGCTCTTCCCCAGCTGGGTCCCACATCCAATGTCCAAGCCTAGTCTGGCTGCTCCAGACTGCTCCCAACCAACCTCTAGGCTTCTGCCAGGACCCACCCTTCCCTGCCCTCTCCTGACCTTCAGCTAACCACTCCACCCAATCAGATGCTACACATCCATCTCCAGGGACTAGCCTTTCACCCCTCATCAAAGAAATTCCCCTTTACAGGAGAGAGCACTACAGAAAACCACAACCAATCAAAATGCAGAACTGTGGAACCCAGCCCTAAACGACCCATCTACAACACAATTCCTGCACCTAAGGCTCGGGGAACATTTTGGAGGAGAAGGAGAAAGATTTTAAGAACCAGGGAAACAGGAAGTTTGCTGTGAGATTATCTCCCAGAAATGTCAGAAGCCACACCCATAAAGTGTCACCAACATGGCTGCCTAAACTTGCGCTTAATAAGGGTGACGCCCATAGACATGCTAACACGGATGGGGAAAAAGCTCGTGAGGCCTCAACCCTACTCAAAGAATCTAAGGAATGCTAAAACTGGGAGAAATACTCTTCCCCAGAGAAAACACCAACTGGTTATCAAATATCAAATGGTGAGCCTGAAAACATGTACATCCAAGTAACACTATACAGACTAAGAAAACTCTAGTTCTGTATTCAGGAATACACATGTATTCCTATGTATGTAATAAATGTATGCATGTAAATATATGTATGTAATATGTATGTCAAATATTGAAAAAGACGAATGAACTTCAAAGAGAGCAAGAGAAGTTCTGTGGGATGGTTTGCAGGGAGAAAGGGAAGGGGAAAATTATATGATTATAATCTTTAAAAATCAAAAGAAATAATAATATACAAAATGAAATACCTCCTTAAAATGATAAATTTAAAGCATGCTAAAATCGCAGAACCATAGACTGCCAAGTGGAAATACCTGTAATCCAATTCTGTAAGATGTTTTTGGAACCCTACTGTGTTCTATAGATGGAGTCATTGTTGGCCCCATCCAACCTTGCTGCTTCTGCTCCTCTACCTGAAGTGTGTGTCATACCAGTGACATCATTAAGGATTATCTTTTACTCCTTCTCCTCACTTCTGACTCACTGAGCACCGAGTCTACTGACTGGGTCTTCTATGATACACAGACACTTCTGCTTCCCAACCCCACACCCACTGTTTAGTCCCAACCTCTACAATCCCTTACTGAACTTTGGCCACAGTCCCTACATGAACCATGTTCCCATACCCAGATATGTGTTTTAAGCCAGGGTCTCTTTTAATTTCTGAAGGTACAGTGCTGAGCTGCCTGTCCTTTCATGGAACTTGCATTTGAATGAAAGTTCTAGCTAATGAAAAAGCCAATAGGTGAATGTCACAATGGTATGTTCTAGAAGGCAAATGAGCTATAACAGGAGAATAACTGAGAGCCGTGGAGGTGCATAAACAGAGTGGCTACAGAGGACAAATGGGAGCTGGGGCCTAAGAGCAGCCAGCCTTCCCTACAGTAAGCCAGGAATGGGGTAGTGTGGCGGGAGGGGGCACAGTTAGAACAAAGTACAGAGAAATCAGTGGGGCAAAATGGGGTTTTGCCTAGGATGATGGCAGAGGGGACTGAGAGAAGTAGATGACATCATGTTATGTTTTAAACACAGACCAGACCTAATGAACCAATTTGGGTCAGACTGACTTATAGATGAAAGAGATTTACAATGGTGAGTGACTTGGGGTAACGGGCTGAGTGGATCATGGTGATATTTGTTATCCTGAGAAAGAAAGGAAGACTTGAGACAGAAGAGAAGGCCATGGCAGAGGAGGAGGCTCTAATTTACCTTTCTCATGCAACCTTCTCGGAGGCCAGAACGCTTCCCTTGCTCAGTTCTGCCACTGCTCCTCCCTGCTGTGAACGCAGGTCTCCACGCCATCTAGAAAAGTATACAGGTTACTTCTCCACATAGACCCAGCTCAGTAGTCCAAGGTCACCTGTCACTTCACCGTAGAGTTTTTAAAACTGTCTCGTGCTCAAATCAGCACACAGTGAACTCTGCTGTCAGATGAAACTGGAGGCAGGACTCCATCATCTCAGCACACAGGAACTCTGCTGTTGGACTCCATCATCGTTGCCCTTGCAGTTTCAAGGCCTGGCACGCAATGGTACTCAATAACACTGATGGGGCGGAAAGAGGGGAGGAGGAAAAGGAGAGAGGGAAAGAGGGAAGGGGAGGGGGAGGGAGGGAAGGCAGGGGGAAGGAGGGGAGAGAGGGAGGGAACGACTGTTCTTTTGGCGAGAGCCTTCTCAGAAGGAGAACGTGGCACCATCTGTGCCATCTTCTGGCGCGTGTGGGGACTGAAACCTGGGATGGAATGAGAAGAGCGCCATCTAGAGGTCAGAAGACTCAAGAAGGGACCTATTCTGAAAGTTTTCCCCAGAAAAGCAGGCGAAGCAGGAACTTGCCCACATCAAGTGATATTTTAAAGCCATCTGGAGTAACATCAT